>JAVLVB010000318.1:1553745-1579829 GCA_032876305.1 Orestias chungarensis | reverse complement strand
TTCCTATTTTATTTATTTTACTTACTTTACTTCGATTTTATTTATTTTAATTTAATTTAATTTTTTAACTTATTTTATCTATTTTAATATTAGCTCTTGGGTGGAATAGTACCGTGAGTACATAATTTCGTTCCACTTCATGTACCATCATGTATGTTGAATGACAATAAAGAATCCTTGAATCCTTGAATCCTTGAATACTAGTTTGTAAACTCTGAATTAAGATGTGAACTCTGGCTTTTTAACGTCAGTCATTCTTGTTGTTTTGATGACTAACTATGAAACTATGACAGATAACACTGTAAGTGAAATTGATATGAAATTACTGCTGTCATCAAATTCTTTGGGATGCTTTCACATGTCACAAAAGTTTTGCAAGGTTTGCAAAATCCAGTATAATTTCCGTGCCTTACTTAAGAAGACGCTAAATAGGTTGCAGTGTCAAATGAGTCAAAATGTAACTCTATTACCACAGAACAATATAAAAACAAGAAGCCAACTAGTAATCCAACTAGGTTTCTGTGTAGACTCACTTTAATTTCTTAAACTCGTGCTTACACAACAAAAAAATCTATTTGCATTCAAAATGTCACGTGGATGAGGTGAAAGGATCTAAATTCAAAGGAGGCCACAGACACACAGGTGGAAGACAAAAAAAGCACAACCCTTAAACAAACAAGCTCAGAGTGCACAAGGAAAAGCCCCAACTAAACTAACGCTGATGGTAAAGCAGGAGTATAAAAATTATTGGACAATAAAGTGAAGCGACCTTGTTGTGATCCTGAGCAATTGCAGATTTTTAGCTTAATCTGCACCTCTGCTTAGATCATCATCAGATATTGTTTGTTGCTTTATAGTTTTATTCCATGTGTTATTTTGAATGTTTTTATTGTGTTTTGGAAATGTTACTTATTTAACTAATGTTGTTTTTGATATCTTCATTAACCTAAATCCAGCTGTTTAGTTTGTAATTTGTGTTAATTTAATCCCATTATCTGTTTATTCTCTACCCTTCCCGTCCCAGCTGCTTTCAATCTGTTCCTCTTCAGCTGCTCCTCATTTCCTTGATTGCTTCCAAAAAAGTTGTTCAGTTGTTGGTCATTTGTTGTTTTTATTTTATTTTATTCTTGTTATTAAATCCTGGTTCTGTTAAAATTTTGTCTTGTCCCTTCACTCCACATCTTGCACCTGGGGATATATTCACTGGATGGAGGTTTATTGAGTCAATAAATGTGTGGTAATTGCAATTTAGCAGATGCTGACATGGGATAAAAAGGTAAGGAAAAAAATGTAAATCAGAACATCACATAATATACACAGAAAATAATTCAACTCCTAATAAAAGACAACCTGATAGGGAAAAATTAACCAATCCAAATCAAAACTGTGATTCTAACTGTCATAGCTGCATCTGCTATGTTCAATTAAATGTGTAAAAATGATAGAAAACTGTTTTTGGTGTGAGCAAATCCAGTAATTCAGCCGCATAAAGACAGAACCTGTTCACTGAATCACTAATTACTTTCTTTGTGATGTCATATAAAAACAACGCTGTTATATCTGAGTGGTGTTAAAAACCACATTCAACATTAAAAAAAGTGTTTTAAGCCATAAAAAAACTATATCACCAGAGAATAATGGAGGAGGAGATTGTGAAAATACAGAGAGAATGGAAACTGCAGAGCATTCAAATGTCACTGGATCGTTCATCCGTAACAAAGTCAGCAATTTGCTGGCTTATATTATACAGACAGAAGAAAATATATATCCCATATCCATACAAGGTGGGCAAACACATTTTAGAGGAAATTTCAGCACAAAACAAATGTATCATGAAACAGAAAAAATGACGTTTAAAATGTGCATTAAATTCCCCTAATTTGAAACGCTGTCAAAATCATGATGAGCTTCAGTTTATATGAGTAATAGGATTAATACAGTAAGTTACCACCAGAGCATGAAACTGTCAGTGAGATATAAAATTAAAAAAATATTTTGCTTGATTGTGCTTAAATGGTCCGATGCAGACTTATCCATGATGATAGGCTGTAAAAACAGAATTCATGAGTCATTATTTTAACATAGCAGTAATTTATACTGTTAAGTTACAGTACAACATAAAAGGGTGTAACATTTGCAACAAAATACAGATATCTAGACGTGGTGAAGACAATTTTCTGATATTAAAACTGAGCATCAGAATGAAGAAGAGAATGTATATTTTACTGTAGGAACTCCTGATCTTCTGAGAATGTCAAACACATCTGTTTCTACAGAGAAGAGTCTTTGAAAGAGAAACAAAAGTTGTTGCAGATTTCAGAGGTTAAAAGAGGCTTCTTCAACTAGTTTAAAGTAAATGGAAGGAAAACAGAAGCTCAAAAAGCCAAACCAAAGTATGTAGAGTGCCATTTCTAAAGGCAAAAAAACATTGAACACTACAGCTGTAGAGCTTCAGCAACATAATCATCATGTACCACATGTGATGTGATGACAAATAAAGATTCCTTGATTCCTTGATAAAATCCTGACTGGTTCCAGGCTTGTCAGCCAAAAAACAAAAACAAATAATTGGTGCTGCAATTTGAAAACGTTCATCTGGTCTATAGTGCCAAATCAGGAAAACATTTCAGCTGTGACATTTAATGTGTTAAAGCCAAAATTTGATTCAAAGTACATGAAAGCATGGATCCAATTCACGAAGATAGTGTTTGTGGATTGTGAGGGGAATAAACTAGAAAACTTTGAACCCCTTAGTAATTTAGCACATCCTACTTGAGTACAGTTTTTGACTAGGTCCATTCCTTAATGACTAGTGTACCATCTTTTGATGGTTGATTCCAGTAGGATAATGATGCTTAAACAATTTAAAACTGATTTCTTGAACAAAAGAACATTGTAATTCATTGTACTCTATCCTCTGCATCCTTATTTCAGCCTAGTAATGCCTTTGTGGTGAAATAAGCATTTAAGGTTAAGGGTGTGCTGCCAACAAATCTACAGCAACTGCATGATGCATTCAATGTACATAAACATCTATGAAGCATGTTTGGCACCTTCTTGAATCTATGCCACAACTAAAAGAAAAACACAGTAAACGGTCCCTGCAGTTGCATTGCACCATAATCAGAGTGTTGATGCAGAAACTGTGTGTTAAAACGGCAAGAAAACATATTCGTCTTTGTAATTGCAAGTTAAGATTCTTCAAGTAAAGCAGTGATGATGTTGTGGGTGATAAACGCCACCTTAAGCAGGCCTCCAAGTAAAAATTCCGTTTTGGATTTTATGCAATAGAGGACAGGCTCTGCTACCCATTGGTCACGTCTATACGAAAGCAGTTATTTCGGTTTTTTCTAAGTGATTCCTTAAATTCTGATTTAAATTAGTTAAAAATAAAGTGTAAGTGTCATTTTTGAGGTTATCTTTCTGGGCCCACATCCATTGCAATAGTTTTTTTTTATTTTGTTTGTTTTTGTATTGAGATAGTGGAAATTAGAAAGATGGAGAAGGATTACGCAAATGTGCAATCAAAGGAAATCAGACTTTGTGAATATCAGCGGAGACAGTTTACAGATTTTGGCAAGACACGGAGGTGCAGGGGGAGGTGAACAAGTTTGCTCAGAGGCAAGTGAGCAGACATTCCAAGGTGGGAAATGGAGGGTTGAAAGTTGATTGAGTTTGGAAATAGGTAGGTTGGATGATTCACCTGCAGTTCATAACCTGAAACTTAAGTCTTTTCAGAAGATGTTATGAAGAACTTTGAATTTTTTGGGTGCTGGAATTCCGAGGAGATGAAAACCGTGAGCTGTTGGCCTTAAGTGTGTCTGGTTTAGTCCTTTCAGTGCCCTTTTCAGGTTGTCCACTGGGGGTCGCCATAGCCACCGCTGCCGATGCATCTGCTCTTCAGGCCAGGTGCATCCCATCGGTGATGACGAGCTGGACCAGCTAAAAGGAGTGGTGGAACAGCTACTCATCGCCTGAGTATTAGTTGCTTCCGGTAACCCTATTGCTCTCAGAGCCAAACTAGCATCTAGTGTTTACTTGCTCTAGTTAAATGTTCATTGTGTTTTGTAGTTTAAGTTTCTCAAGTCTGTATTAAGTTTCTAGTTTCTCCAGCTGCTTTTTTGATCCCTGTAGTTTTTAGTTTGCTACTTTGTTTTCCCCCCCTTTTCATGCCCTTCATGGTAACTGTGCTCCACCCAGGTTCCCATCATCCCCAGTATACACACCGTTCAGGAAACTCACCAATCAGTGCAACTCTCTGGTTTATCCGCTCCCCTCGTTCAGCTCTGTCTGCTTGCTCCACCACTCTCCATCTGCTGTGCTCGCCCCCCTGGACAACCAACCTCTGGATTCACTGAAAGGACTCACCACTCACTCCTCCTGGCGTCTACCATCAATCCACAAGTAAGATCTCTTCACGTTCCGCCTGCATCACCTCACCCCACTCTGCTTACCTCTCAGTGGTCTCCGGTCTCCCATGTCGTCCTCACCATCCTCCGAGCCTCCCGCAAAGCTGTGTCGGTGCCGTACGTTATCTGCCGTCTCTGGTTCCCCGTTGTCAAACATCTCTTGTTCAGGATCACCCAATTCCCTTCAATAAACCTAATTATTATCGTACTCCTGAGTCCTCGCTTTTATGTGGGTCCGTAGCTTAAACAACATGACAAAGTGCTTGTGAAACCCGAGAATCTGGAGAATTGCTAAAACAAGCCATTTTTTTGAGGATTAATCTATGAAGATACGGAAATAACAGGAAACATTTATAAAACGGTACTTGGTGACTTTTGTGGGCTAACTTCTACTGCTTTAATCGACCATTAAGGGTTGAAAGTCTTACCTGAAGATTAGAGAGTTGCTCTCAGGTGTGAGAGGCTACTGCAACCAGTGTTGCCAGATAGGGTCGAAGTTTTCCAATACGACCAGTGTTAATACTTCAAATACTTCTGTTAATTCCTTTTAACATTGATTTACGCTTGTTACTGTAGTGTTAAATTTTTGAATAAATACAGATGATTCTTTTTTTATTCTTTTCTTACTGCCTTGATTCTTTATCACTCCAAATATTCATTTGGTCTTTCTCTTTATGTACATTATAGTTGTTCATCTGACCATAACTTTTTAAGGTAGACAATTTTAGTGTATGCTCATAAATATAAACTAATACCTTGTTTAATTCACATTTTTGTCTTTTTATTTATAATACATAAAGAATTGTTTTCTTGTGTATAGTTATAAATAATTTTCAAGTATTTCTTGGATTTTCTAGGACTTTATTTCCATTCTAAGAGGTGTTTATTGGCAGTTTTTTAGTCTACTTTTGTATGGGGAAATTTCTTTGGTGACAGCTAAAAACAATAAGACAAAATATGGTTAAAATATGAATGAAATAGAACTGCTAGCAGGTTTTTAGGCTGCCAATGCTGGAGGGGAGAAAAAAGTTTGACTTGCACAGCTGGTGGTTTCTTTTCCAACCATGACCTTCAGCAGGTGTAGGGGCTGTTAGTAGTCAGGAAGGATCCCCGTATGAGAAATGGTTTCTCCTGAGGGCAAAATAGTGGATATCTCTCAGTGGGTTGGGAGTGAGTTGCAGTCTCAAGCAGGAAACATGTCCTTTAGAGTCCTGCTCACAAGCACCAGAATAAAGCAGGTTATTCACAAGTAGACGGATGCGTCACTGATGTGAATATGGGATGAGATCATGTTGAGCCAGAAGGGAAAACATTCCATCCAGCAATTGATCTTTGTTGAAACCTTCATATATCACTGTTACCTTGAGTGAATAGATAAGCAAAACGAGCATAAATGGGGTAAGCCCTTTTGAATCTAGTATTCCAGGAGGACATCTGGTCGGAGCCGAGGCCACCGCTACCTAACCTCGGATGAACGGCTAAAAGCTGATGGATGGATGAGTAATAGATGCTTTTAAACAGGCAGTTGCAGCTGCACTCTGGAAAAACTAATGTTAAAACTTCTAATTTGATGACAGAAGCATACATCGGTTTTGGACCTCCAGTTTTCCCCCATCACAATCATAAAAAATAAAAAAAAACAGAAGTGTGATTCCCTCATTTATTTCTTATTTGATGATTATCCAAATAATTTTCTTTGACAAAATGATTTGTTTTGCACAGCCAGTTTTTTTACCTAATCCTTTGCTAACCTTTTGCCATTTTGTCCTTTTGCTCTTGCGTTTGTCCTGAAGGTACCCAGCATTCACAAAATAATTACTGTAATTTGCAAACTAATTTGCATTTACTAGATATGCTGCAAAAACAAAAACTGTAATGTGTCGTAAAAACCAGGGAGGTCTTTGGAGGTTAACTTACGTTTGTCCTTTGAGAACCTATCAGTGCATACTTACTTATTTTGAAGCGACATAGTTTTATTGAAGACATGCAACTAGTCTAGACAAATTCAGTCAAGAATGCAGGAAGCATAACTTGAAAGGTGGGAAAACATTAAGTGGTGGGGTTAAGATAAGAGGGACTTCATGAAGGTGAGAGCAAATATCAAATGTAAATTGTTGCTTTGATCACAAAACACCTAACAGAGAGAACTAAACATCACAGACTAATGATGTACGAGAAGAGTAATTTCACTTTAAAGCCAGCCGATTCATTTTCACTCGACTTTGCTGTTTGGCACCGACGGTGTCAGTCTGTCTGTGCCCTGCAGCCTTGAAACAACACTGGTGACTTTTAATTAGTATCCATGTCAAGAAATAAGAATGCAAAGGCTGCTCTCAGCCCTTTAATTCTCCACTGCTTTGAAGGAGCCAAAAAGAAAGAAACGAAAATCTTTAAGAAGCTTCGTTTTTCATGAACTCATGGAGATGAGTGAGTATATGAGTGAGGTTGGGGTGTGAATGAGACATTTCTTTTATTGACTTTAAAAGCATTTTCCTCTGTTCACATGCCCTCTAATCGTCGTGGCAAAGATGTTTCGTTTTTTTTTTTTACTTTCAGGCTAAAGGGTTAAATAAAGCTCACAAGAAAAACAAATACACGCTTGTGAGATCTTGCAAATGTGCTTTGGGATATTCGCTCGCTTGTGCATGAATCTCGACTGGACCTCCACCTTAAGAAATGTATAGCCTCCATTAAAAAAGGCTCTGCAGTTGTTAGATTTTCTATATTTGAGAGGCCTATGTCAACTAGTCTCCAAGACTGAAAAATTCAAATCACAAGACATGTTGCAATCTGTTTAAACAAGTTTAGATATGGACAAACATAACTTGAGTAATTAAACAATACAGTTTTCAAGAAATCCTTGTTTTATAAAGGGAATTACAAAATAAATTAAAACAAACCAATTGGCTGTCTCACATATGGCAACAACTGCTATTATGAATATGGGTGTTTTTAATTTGTGTGGACTAAATTTACCCTCTTGCATTTTAATTTAGCCACATTTGGAACAATTCTGAGTATAAATAGCCTGATAAGAACGACTCCTCAGTAAGTAAATCAAGTTTAACTTTGACTTTGACAATGCTAAAACAGAACCTTCATCAAGTGTCATCTGAACCGTTTTTGAAGATTTGATTTTGATTTTGGTCTTGTGGCAAAAAAATACTGTGCTCGAGGTTCAGCCCACAAACTAATAGCAAGATATTCCCCCTCAGGATATAATGATAAGAGAGTGAAATTCATGTTCTGGAGCAGCAAATCCGCCTCAGACCTGCTCCTATGGAGGCAATTTTTACGTGATTTTATTTCCTGCTGAATCATGAGCATTGACCTTACCTAATGCAACTGACGACTGCAGTTCTTTGCATTTCGGTTTTTGTTCTGTTGTGACCTAAAGGAGTCACTGCTGCACTCAGTAATCTTGGTAGGCAACATCAGAAGGTTCTTCACCAATGTATGATTTCTTCATTCATGGGTTTCTGCTCTGGATAGAACACCAAATTTAAATAAATGGCCTTTGGGCATTTCCATATTGACAGATATCAACTAATGTTAATTTTTCCCTGAATTTCCTTTTGACTACTACATTTTGTAGGTTACTTCGTGCTGCCTGAACATTTCTATTTTTGTTTTGTTTTTGTTCTTGATTTTACGTCAGGTAGTATTGGCACCAGTGAAGCTAACGACCTGCTACATTACTGCTTTTCCTGTGATGCAGAATATGTACCGCCTATAACTGTGCATCTGAAGGTTATCGTTAAGGTAAAATGTGTTTGATAAAGTAAAACATTACAGTAGGAAAAAAAAGAAGAAATTTGTTAGGAATCCAATTGTCAATGTGAGTCTTTCCACTCACTTCCCCGGGTTACCAGAGGGGGCCACCAGTTCTCCCAGGAGCTCCCTCCACAGGTGCGCCTGGTTATCTCTGACAAGCTGGGCCAGTATAAGAGGAGTGGTGGACCAGCTACTCAACGCCTGATTATTATCTACAATTGGTACTCTGCCCTCAGCGCCCCTTAGTGAATTTTTGAATGCTTCTCGTAGTCTCTAGTGTTTTGCTTCCAATATTCTCTTGTATTTTTTGAATGCTTATCGTAGTCTCTAGTGTTTTTGCTTCTAGAAGTCTCTTGTATTTTTGAATGCTTTTTGTAGTCTCTAGTATTTTGCTTCCTGTAGTTTCTTGTATTTTTGCCAGCAGTCTAGAAGTTGTCTCATGTTTTTTGACTTCATTATTTGTTTGCTACTTTGTTTTTTCCCATGCCCGTAAAAACCATTGTGTTTTCGTCCCAGGTTATCCCTTTGTAATCCAACATATACAAACAACAAGTTCTTCTCTGGCTTCCCTCATCATCTGGTTCACACTCCTCTTGGCTAACCTCGGTCTGTCCGCTCCAGCATCCATCATCTGCTGCTCTGACCTCCTCTGGATCTAACCTCATCATCCCCACTGGAAATGACTCCCCACTGACTACTCCCCGGCGATTCCAGCTCACCATCCAAAGTAAGATTGTTCCCTTCATTCATTTTCTCGCACTCAACCGTTACTCACCTCACCTGTCATCACCCTCAAAAGCTCCCGGTCTCCCACGTTATCGACGCCCTCTGTTCCCTGCCGTTTCCTGTTCCCCAGCTGTTTCCCGTTTCTCGCCATTCACTGCTGTGGCCCGTTGCCGATCAGTCTGGATTCCCTCTTTCCATAAATCACCTAAAATAAACCATCGTAAATATCTCCTGAGAGTTCTTTGTTTATGTGGGTCCGAAGCTTAAACAGCAACATGACACTAATAGTGTTCCAAGTTATAACATTGGGAATCTGGGTTTATTTTCCAGTTTTTTACTGACAGAAATTATGTAGACCTAAAAATCTCTAAAAGGTAACACGTTTTACAAATTTTGGCAAATTCGAAAGCACTTTCAAAATCTCTGAAGTTTATTCTGCAGCTTGTGCCTTGGTTTTTGTTTGCCTATTTTTTAAAGACTTGGTTTTTGTGGCCGACTTGTCAGCCATTGTGAAAGCAGGGATTTATGTTTCTAAAAAAATTTGATGAATGGATTTTTCATCTGACGGAAGGGAAAATAGAGGTCTCCTGGCCCGAAATGGAGAGGATATCAGCTGTCAGGGTTCAGAAAATCATAAGTGAGCTGACCCCTCACCCTTCACAAGAGGCATGCGGCTAGTCTCGGCAGGACTACCTTGTTTGGACAGAGAAACTTTTCCCGAAGGCTATGGGAGGGCCTTGGTGGTTAAAACATTTCACGGAACAGACATTACACCTCCGGGAAGAGAGATTTAGCAGAGTTAATGCAACATGACTTTCATGAAAATTGTGTTGGGTCATAACATGTCCTGTGTTTGGTGGAATTGGACAGACTCCAACAAGGGTCATAATCACATTTTTGTTACTGTAATAAAAATAGCAGGAGGCATGAAACTCCCAAGACAATTCAGTGGAACAAGAAACATGAGATCTATTCAACCAATATGCAAAGAAAGTGGCAGTTTACATAGTTATATTTAAGAAAAACTCCTTGAATGTAAATAAGTGAAAAAGCATTTCGAGAGTTTTTCTACAGCTTTCAACTGAGGTAGGTTTAAAGAAACATAGATTTAACAACCACGTTTGAGAAGTCCTTTTTTAAAGCATCCCTCTGACTTATTTTAGGAAGTATAAAAAAAAAAACATATAAGTTGCCCCTTTTCCTTTCCATTATCTCAGAAGAATAGACAAAATCAATGATTTAAAAATGAAACCCATAATGTTTTGTGATGCACTGTAAAAATTGAGCATTTTCATATCTCTACAGCACTTGTATTGCACCAGAATTGGTTCCTTTGTCTGTAGATGTTTTTGGCTCCGCGCAGACGATGAACACAAAGAATCATCGGCGAGTAACTGTGCAAACAGCCTTCTAGTTTCAAACTCATCACATTGAAAATTAGGGCTCCAAGTGAAGAAACAAGTGAAGTTATTTTCGAGTTTTTTCTTAAAACATACAAGCAGACCTTAAAGCTCACTTACATTTAATATTTCTGGATCATATGCACATGCCACATTAAGCCCAGTGAAAGAAAAGAACCATGCTTTTATGCTATAGATGCAATACAGCAATGGTTTAAGGACATTGAGTACAGGACTCTAATGGTAAAGATCAAGACTTTGCATTTATTTTTGCGCCTCTAGCCACGTTGCTATCTTCATAAACCTAGATAGAAAGCCTCAGCAGGAGAGTGCTTTCATTGTTTGTTACTCCAGGCTCAGGTTTATGAAACACTACTGTTTAATGTGCACAGAAGCCCTGAAATGATCTGGAGGGGGCCGCATGCGACAATGCACTTTTTCTGTTTGAGGTGAGCCTAACCAGCCCAGGTATAGAAAATCAAAATTAGGACATATTTTGTTAATGTTCCATTAAAGTTGGCTAGTAATTCTGTATGTACAAAGTATATTTCCTAATCCTAAACCACCTTTCAAAATATCGAATGCGTAGCTTCCAATCTACTTTCTACAAACTTGTGTTCATGGCTTATTTTTGACCATTTAACTAGAAAATGATTTTTCAGGCTTGACACTAAGGTTGGATTAAAGTCCCACTGCTTTTAGGTCAGGAAACTGTGCAGCCCAATCCACATCCATTTCTTCATGGGATTTGCTTTGAGCACTGGTGCACCGTCACGATGAAACAAGAAAGAGAATCTTAAAACTGTACACAAAAGGAGCATGAATGTTTCCAACATGTCTTAAAATGTTGAAGTATTTCTGTTATTTTTGCCAAAAGTAAAGAGTTTAATTAATTTTTTGAAAAGAATCGGCAAACTTTGACTTGACACAATGCTGTCAGGCAAGTATCGATTTCCTGGAAACTACAAAACGTACGCTGTACTGTTGATTTATCAAACAGAGGCTCCAGAAAATTCATCTCCACTGCTCTAGAGTCAATTGGCAAGTGATTGTACATCATTGCATTGACAAACTGTTCTTATTCATACAAAAAGGCCAAATAAAGGTTGGGGGTACGTATCTGTTTGTTCTACAAAACGTAACAAAATTCTGCATGCCACAACACCTAACTTCATTCTGTGATTTTGCATTGTTCATGCCGGATTTATTGTTGTTACTAATTGTATTGTTTTTAGCAAAAATACGATACTTTTCAAACATTAAGCAGTGTGAAAATTTCCTTTGTGAGCACCTGAAACTGACCATCTGTTTTACAAATGGTAATTTTTAGATTGGAAATGTGTGACCTACATATATTATCAAATGCTTTTGGCTATATATCTTTTGCCCTACACCTTTTAGCTATTACTTGAGTCATGTAGATCATTAGGGTTTTGTCTAGAACAATAGAAACCAACAGTATTTTCATCCATAAATGGGCAAAATAAGGGCAAATGGGGTTTTAATAGTCCATTGAATCATACTTCAGTTCATATCTCAACGATCGGTCACAGCAAAATTTTCTGTTAATTTTAAAATGTGTTTAGATTTTTCTGAATTATGGGGCGTTTCGGAACATAATGGGATAATAACTTAAATATGATTGTATCCTAATGTTAGCTATAGCTACAGCTGCATGATAACTGTGATTCTAAATGCCCTTGAGTGAATTAAGCTTTTTGACGCAAATTATTTGGCTCCAAGACTCACATTCTGTTTAAATTGTATACATTTTATGCTGGTAAACTTGAATTTCAATGTTGCAACTACTCTTTGCTGTTGTACACCTATGCTTGTACGGAAATAGGAAATTCAGTGTTGCACTTTCTGTTGTGTTATTTATGAATGTATTTGCTGTCTGTTCAGATTAGATTTAAAAGAAAAACAATGAGCGAAACAAATAATTTAAAGGAAAATGAAACCAAACTAAACAATTATTCTCTTAACTGTGTAGCTGGATGGTCAAGGTTTTTCTTGTTGGGACTGATCACCAATATATTGTATTTTCATAGTTGTAATGAAAATTCTCTTTCGATTAAATATTATGTTCCTTATCTCATAAAACAGTGAATTGTTCATTCATGATCTCCTAACGTCAGCTATTTACCTTAAAACATCCACGTCACTGCAATGTTTTCTTTGCTATCTTTGATAAATAGATCTTTGATTTTCTGTATATGTTTTGCATCATGTTCTCACATGCTTCTCTGGAGCTGACAAAAAAATTCCCAACTGTGAGGACTTGTTTTGTGGTAAATCCCCTGCTGATCTTTTTCCCAGGTAGCGGTAAAGTCTGAATCTGATTCTGCTGTTGTTGTACCTGTATTCATTTGTGTAAAAATGTGTCAAGCTGAGTTATTTTTTGCTGTATAAAATAAAAATTGCAAGAAAGGGAAATCACATTGGTGGAGGACTAACTTAACTCTATTGTATACATTTTCTCTTTTTCTTGTGCAGCACCTGAAGGAAAACTACCTGGGGAGGGTTTTGCTGGAGTTCATGATTTTTTTATTTTTTTTGTCTACATTAAACATTTGCCTAACTTAACTTTTAAAGAGTCCTCTTTAGATGAGAATATGTTTGAAGTATGCCTAAATAAAAACTGACTAAATTTAATTTAGCCCCTCGATGAACAAGATTAATGGCATGCCGTTGGAATATGCAGAACTTAACCGCTATTTAGTCTGTTCTTTCTGTACCAATATTTGAGCAAATAAATATTTCATGCAATCCACAGAGCTTAAAACATGTAGACACCAAGGTCACTAAGGATGTACTGTGCTGTGAACATACATTACTTGTTTGAAATGGTAAATTCTTATCTCATTACTGAATTTTTGGGGTCTGCCTGAGAATATGAAGTTTCTAATTAGGGATCTTAGACTGTGGATTTGCAGTTCAGTCTATGTTGTAGCCCTCAGCTATGATCACTTGACATGGATCATCATCATCAGAAGAACAAGTTTATGTGAAAAGGTGAAAGCAACTTCTTCTATGGGGTGGGTAGGCTCAGATTTACAGGCAGGGGTTTGGAGTGCTAGTTAATGCAGATGGGATTTGGAGGGTCCAATCAAATCGAACCCTTGATCATAGTCTGTCTAATAGGCACAAAACCTGTTAGACAGACTATGATCACCAACATTATATCAGTTAGGCAAAAAGAACATTAAAGCAAGCTAGTAAAAGTGGTCTAATGCTGTAGGGGATATTTATTGCCATACTTTTGGACTATAAAGCACTTACTGAGACTGGGTTTAAACCCAATGGACCTTAAGCGTTTTACAGTTTATAACTATGGACCATCAATTTCAAACCACACTGTAGACATTGTCCGGTGGTTACTTTCAGCAGGATAAAGCACCATGTTATAAAGCTTGCACCATCTGAAACTGGACCTTTAGCATAAGTTTATTCCGTTGGCATTCACAGTTACCTGATGTCAATCTAAAGGAGTCCTGTTTGAGATTATCATCTTCAACATGCAGTTGACATGTCTGCATTATTTTACAATGCTGACATACCAATGTGTGACAAAATTTCTCAGTAACGTTTCTGACACCTTACCAAAGCTATGCCACAAATTGAAGGGAAAATTGGATCCAACCTGGTACTTGCAAGTTTCAGACTATAATACACCACATAAATATACATCTTAAACCAGAAACTGAACATACTGCCCAGTGCATTTACCTTACATTCTGAATATCAAAGGATTCAGGACGAAATAGATCTGTTAACCTCTGATGAGCAGAAAGAGCAGATGGATGAATATAGATTTGAACATTTTCATACTCGGTGTACAATCCAGGTGAAAAACAAGGCCAGATTTGCTGGTTTATATCCATACTTACAGACCGTTTTGAAATGGGCTGAATGTACCTTTTTAAGATAATGTAGACTTAGAGATTGACTCAAGGGAAAGAGATAAGCCTCTCAACCCTCATATTAGCCTTGAACCCATAGTTTCCTTATGATCATGAAATAAACCATGATTCAGTTTGTTAAGAGTATTATAAGATATTCCAATTAAATCTTAGCAGCACTGCAGAGCGACTGCATCTTAGTGATGTCCTAACACATTACCTCAATAGCCACAAATGAAAGGAGAAGTAGCTTCATATCAAGGTCTACCACTCTTATTTTAACACTTTGTATGTTACTCTGACACATGGGTAATTTAAGGTGCATGAACAGGCTATTTATGCTGCTCAGTTTACTGATTTGTTGTCCTCAAAACAGTAGCCAAGGCTGCCGGAAGATGAATGAAAGAAATGTGATTTGCTCCTGCGGGAAATGGACAACAGGATATACGGAGATTTAAAGAGGTTGTCTAATTAGAGGTAGAGATAGGCAATCCTTCTCATTATCAGTCCATACAGACATCCAACGAGAAAGCAGGGTTGACAAGGTTGAGTAATTGCATTACCCCTGTGTGTCCCGCATAGTATACTGCACGGGTACGCAACAGGAGTGCCAATTCTCTAAATGAGCCGCAAACGGAGCAAAATGCTTAAAAATAAAAAAAAATGTTGGCTAACTAATTAGTATAGACCTTGATTTGTAATTAATAAATCAATTAAGCTATTGTATTTTCTTTTCTTTTTTTAGATGTCCAACTTTGAATGCTCTTCCATTGGCTAGAACGAAAGAATCTGTCATGATCCATGTTTTGTTGTTGTTTTGCGTTGGTTCTGTGGTTATTAGTTATCACTCTGTTTATTATTTATAGTGTTATTAGTTTTATCATATGTATTGCTTCCATTTTGTTTCTCTTGTTGTTCTGTTGTCTGTATTATTATTATTATTATTATTATTATTATTATTAATGTTAGTATTTTGTTTTCGTCTGTTCTATTTTTCCCCTCCAGTTTCCCCTCCTCTGTTTCCCTCAGCCTGAGTCCCTCATTATCACTTGCACCTGTTTCATATTATGATTTCATCTCCTCCACTGCTCCACATCCTTCTC
The DNA here is from genome assembly GCA_032876305.1 of Orestias chungarensis. Lineage (NCBI taxonomy): Eukaryota > Metazoa > Chordata > Actinopteri > Cyprinodontiformes > Cyprinodontidae > Orestias > Orestias chungarensis. Next base: position 1,564,515 of record JAVLVB010000318.1, on the reverse strand, counting down.
CTCAGTATTTAAACCTGGTTCTTTCTCCCCTTTGCTTGCTGTGTCCTCTTGGTTGATGTCTTCTGTTTCGCCTCTGTTATTGTGTTCATCCGGGGTTTTGTTTCTTCCATCACTTCTTAGTTTACTCCTGCTCCTTTTTGTTGTTTGTTCATTGGTTTTGTTCTTTGTTTTCAAGGCAGTGTCCCGGCCGCCTCCGTGCCGCGTTATTTATTATTTTTTGTTCACGTTTCATGTCAATATTCATTCAGACAATTCTAATTTCTTCAGAACAATCCACCTCTGCTTGAGTCTTTATCCAACGACGACACAAAATCAAAAAAAAAATTGCGCAAAACTGAAACTTATTTTGTGTTACTTTAACAAATTAGTTCAAATCTATTACTTTCAGATGCTTCAACCAAGGTTCAGTCTTACTTTTATGTTTTCGATACTACATTTAATAATTTACGGGAGACACTCTGGATACTGCAGTATAAATAAATCAGGTCAGTAAGGTTAAGAAATCTTCCAAGTGTCACAGGTGAAGATGTGTCACATGTGCCATGAAAAGTTTTGTTGAAGTTTGTGGCCAACATTAATGTAATCATTCTCTTTGTTTAGTTTGAAAACAAATTGAAAAATATGAATTAAAATTTCAAATGAAAATTAAAAAAATGGAAAAATGAAAATGGACCAGAAAGATGTTTCCTCTTCCTCCATCATCCTAATCATCGAGCATAAGTGATGATTTCAAGCTAAGAGTTCTTTGGGAATTACTTTTTATGTTTGTCAAATGTGTTATTGTTGTTATTTTTTAAATTTACCCTCCTTTTAAAAAGATGTCAATAACCGCTCTATACATCCCTTGTGTTCATATGCCTTTTTACAACCAAATGATTCATGATGTGTTTTGAAAAAAAAATAATTCCCCTGATATTAGTCAGCTACTGGACACAAAATGGGCAACAAAAATATTTGGAAAGACCTTCAGAAACCCTGAAGGACACTTTCTATTAAAAATTAATGCACAAACTATATTTATACAATATTTTGGTATGATATTTGTAACTTCCAAGCCCATTTGATTCTTCTTTTTAGCACGATGAATGCTTAAAATACTTATTTTTATTAACTGGAGAATGGCTTAACTGTCCTTCCAGCCTGAAAACATTACTGAGTAGAAAACAACTGAAAATCCTTTGCCTGTTGGGCAGAAAATAAAGAGGTCAAGACCATCAGCTCTCTTCTGATATGACTGCTAGGCGCCAGGAACCTGTTTCTGCATACCTTATCGTCCTCATCCCAGCTGCTTGTATTCAGTCACTCTTTTGTTACATCATCAACTCTCCCACCCCTCATTGTGGAGGCTGTCAGTTTCCTCTGTTGAATCAAGAATCAAGAATCAGTTTATTTATATAGCGGCAATTTACAACAGGTGTCGTCTCAAGGCACTTCACAGAAAATCAATTAAAATCAAACATACATCATAACAAATCAATTTAAAAAAGTTTCCAATCTAAGGAACCCCAGCAGATTGCATCGAGTCATTGACTTGCAGCATTCAAATATTTTACTTTTGTTTGGAAAAACCATAGAAATATTAATAATTACCAGTTCGGTTGCAGTTTGCAGACCAATTGACGTCGACTCCTGAGACTCAGTCGACGTGTCACTTGTATGCACTCGTCCTTGGGCATACAAATCCGTCTTTTTTCTTAAAAGTCTTGCAGCTTGTGATGCAAATGTATCATTGACAAAATCAAAGGCAGCATGCTGCTTGCTATGATGGATTACTCGTCTCCACCTAGTTTCAAATCTCTTTAAGCTTATTTTTCTTAGCGCAGTGAAATGAATGGAAAATAATGGCTGGCAAGATGATGGGAAATCAATCTACAATCTGAGGGTTTGCTCTGGAGAATAGCTAGTGATGCAAAGTATGGCTGATTTGCAGCTAATGGGCAGGAGGATGCAGACCCATCATTGGGACTTTTTTTTGAAGGACACACTATTTAAGCTGAGCAAATGCAGGATGTGCTTTTGATATTAAATATTTTGCAATGTGCATGCTCACAGGGGTGGAAGGTTAAAGGGAGTGTAAGAAACTCATCGACCATTTGATCAGCCCAGCCCTGCTTTGAGGACCTAATCCTATTTTATTTTGCAAATGCATTCACTTGCACCTAATTGCAGCAGCAGGCAGCCGGAGTGGTTCAAGAAGCACATTTAGTTGATTGTTAGAGCTGCTTTGACCCTGCACGAATATTAAGGTTAATCAGCCTGAATTACTGACTAACAGAATAAGTTAAAAGGATTTGGTATGTAACAAGACGATGGTTTCGATTTTAACTGTTGTAATGAGCTTTTGATGAATATCTCAAAATATTTTCTGACAAAGCAAAGGCTTTAAATAGGACTGAGCCTTTTTATAGGGCTGCATTTTTCTTTTCCTTGCTTTTTTGTTGAAACGACTCTGACATTTGCATGGTTGACTCACACGCTGCAGAAACTTTCTCTGCAGTGCGTGATAAGCTGCACCTCCTGATTCAGCCTGACAGCAGTCCGACAAGCTAATAATGGTTCACAGACACACTTACAGCCTCTTAAATGTTTTCCATTTCAGTAATCTGAAGCCTGTTTCCTAATGGCAAGACAGAAGGAGTTTGTATTTTGAACTGTTTCTCATTTGTCACTGCGTTGTACCTATGAAAGCTACAGAAACACTGTACAATGACAAGCAAAAATGTTTAGCTCCAAAGCTGCATTACAGAGTTTTTCTTGTTGTTGTTTTTTTATATATATCAAAACGTTTCTTTAATGTAAAAGCTTTTATCCTTGGTGACTTGAGCACAAAGAATCATTTGATTTTGTGGCTTCATCAGATGATCTTTATCATCTTCCAATCAGTGACCAAAACATGGAAATGTTATGAAATTCTTGTCCTTTAGACACATGCAACATACAATGAAAATGAACATTTATGTCTAACAGCTCTGAAAGCCTTAACTAGTTCCTCCAAACATATTTTTTTTAACATCTTTTCAGCTTTAATTTTGTTTGAACTCACAGCTGGATATAATTATAGTTGACAAATAATAATCAATATAGGAAACAGTATGAAAGAAGAAAAAAAAGGGAGTATGACTCGAGCTGAAAGAACAACCAAAAATTATGGAAAGCTGATGTTGTAATAATGAACTTAGGGCAATAGCAAAATATCCAGCTCAGATTTGAAATCATAAAGTGAATACTTATATAGTGGTTCATACATGGAAGAGAAGAAAATTAGGAAAAAATTGTCTGAGTAGCTTGGAGACGTAAAAAAGTAGCACCATATGGATTACATTAACGGGTATTTGTCAAAACCTAAATGTGGGTGTGAATTATCAGAGCTCTAAGGAAGAACGCTTTTAAAAAAAAATATGTTTTCCCTCTTCCCTGTTTTTTTATTTTATTTTTTTAAATCGATTGATAATCATAGCAAATGCAGTAATAGGTTTTGATATTGTTATTTATTTTAGATTTTATCATTTGCTGTTGTTTAGAATGTATTTATATATTTATTGTACTGTTCCCATTACTGAATGAAAAGCACTGTGATACCAGTCACTAATTTAATTTGACATTAGGACCTCATAAATTGATATATACACACATCAGACAAGTAGAGAGTAAAACTGCTGTAACCAATTCTGTAAAATAATCATTTTGGATGTGGTACGTCACTGAGGTAAATGTATACGGCAGGCACAAACTCTGCTTCGGTCTGGCTGCTCAGTCCCTGCTGGAAATATTTTCACTAGCTGTGGCCTAGCTCGGCTCTTTTCTCATATAGCTCAGATTTGTGTTGTTTTTTTTCCCCTTTTGACCAAATATCTCACTTCTTTCATAATCTTGAGGATAAAAGCTTCTTCCAATAAACAGACAATTTTTTGGTAAGGTGAGTGGAAATCTTTTTTTTTCTACATGTTTATTTTACCGAAGCTCACCCACATTTTCTTCCTGTTTAATCTTCCTGGTAATAGTGTTAAGTGCCTCTTTTTTAGTGTTTCCAATATTCAGCCTGGCATCCATTTGATATTTTCTCACAAAAAATATCTTTGATATAAAGAAGTCTCATGTGAAATGTCGGCCCTTCAGACCATGATGACACATTATAAACAGTTTTTAATGCTCACGGCCAGAAGCTTGAAAAAACTTTACATTTCATTCTGTTTAAAAACCAATGTAAACCCTTTTGCAATTTATTGCATTAATCAAAATCAACACTTCAATTTCTTTCTTAAAAATATTTTATAATAATATGATATTGTCATATAAATAAGACGTCTCTTATACATAAGTTATTTACAGTTGCCAAAATAGTCTAAAAAGCAATCCCGTCTCAAACCACAGGGCTACTTTATTATTGACAGTATGAGTGGGATCTTTTTTATTTTTTTGGGTTATTTTTTCATTGTTGATGTTATGTAATCAAAGGCCCTGTGGAGGACATCTTTCTTGAAACGAGAGCAAATTCAAAAACATATTAGGTTTTTTCTTTCATACTAAACAAAAAAAGCATCAATAAATCCTCATCATAGATCAAAAATGTTCATCCATCTCTAAGAAAACTGGGAGATTGAGAAAAAAAATATCTGCTCTATTTTGGAAACTCTGAAAAGAAAGTAAACTTTGTCAGCGGGCAACATAAAACTATGTAATTATGTATTTACAACATTCTCCATAGATTGTATGTATATATATTATGTTGCAGTTACATGTCATACTTTAACATACATAAATGTATTAGCTAATGTAAATGTATTAGCTAATATGGGGAAGTAAACAAAATTAAAGTAATTTCTGCTCCGTTAAGATATTCTTTGATGTTTTTTATGTCTTCAAACAATAGTCCTAAAGTATACACACAACGCTCTCATATGAAAACGTTCCAAACCAAAATGTAAAAAAAAACGTTTCTATGGAATAAATTTAGATGAAGCATTTTCACATTTCTTTGATCTTTACTTTTTGAATCTATCAGAAGGTAGGGAATTGCTATCATCACTCCCATTTTTGAAAGCTCCTTTGTTTTTTGCATATTTATAAAAATGTCCTGTCTACAGTCCAATAATCCAAAAGATAAATTTCCCTTTTTTTTATAAACAGGTTGCAATACAGAGGTCAAATTACCTTGGCCTCTCTCCAAAAAAAAAACACAAACAAAACAGTAAAACGTTATATTTATAAGTCATCAATTGACAACAAGGTAATAACCCTAACTCCTAAAACTGCTGTGATCTACAGGCAGAGCAATAATAAAAAAATGTTCAAAACAAATCTGCAAATGTCAAACAAGGTTTGAGAAGAACCATTATCATTTGTCCCTGCACCACGAAACATAAAACAAAGTATGAGAAGCTGTAGTAAAATTGTTTAGTGCCACTGCAAAAAAACATTAATTTATATACATCTATACCAAGTGAGCCCATAAACATGTCGCTAACTGAATTTGGTTTGCAATCCTACCAAGCAGCAATTAAAATTTTAGATAACAAATATGTGCTTTTACATTTGAAAACAATCCCTCAGTTGAGCCAAGATTTTTTAAAGTGCTATACATAAATATAGATAAAAAACGAATGATGGGAAAGTGCATGGCAGTTGAACAATGTACAGAGACTAAAGACCTCAATGCAGTTTGCCCAGTTTTATTTGCTGCATGTCACCCCCATCTCTTTCGGCATTTATTCCTGTCCATTTATTGTTGAATAAAGGCCAACAAAAAAATAAATAAACAGAATAATGAAATATATAAATAATTCATTTTATAAGTATCCATTCGTTGTGTTTCTCTTCGTCCACCCAGGTTTATTTCCACCATCTGTGTCCAGAAAGGCTTTGGTGTTCCTTCCACTCCACCTTGATGAGGTTATTTTATGCTGAAAGATTCACTAACTACAAAATGTAAAATATCACACCATTTGTACCAGATTGTATGCATTCACACTTTACAAAACCATTTGCTAATCTCCATATGAAATACGCACAACAAAGGGGAAAATTAACTGGAAAAACATGTAGTTATATAGGAGGAAGTACAGAGAATGAGCACGAGAGAGTACAGGCGGCTGAGCAAGAACATGTCAAACTCTTCTGTAAGCGTCGTGGGAGTTTATGGCTGACGTTTTTGCCAGAAATAAACTTGGAGAATCCATAATCAGTTGCGGATTTAATTTTATGTTTATTTTTCCAAATACGATCCTACTGCGGAGTTCAATCAAACTTGGAGTAAGGGAATTTTCAATCAAAAAGATAATTCATGTTCATACATTCATGAAAAAGATTTAGTTTTGGAACTGTTTGGTTTTATTTTTAACAAAATCAGCACTAGGTTGTTTATGGTACAACTAAGTCAAAGATTTTTTGATCATTCCCAAGGTTGTAAATAAAAAACCTGGAGGAAAATAATGAGGAAGATTCCAAAAAGATCAAGAAAAAACAATACAAATCCAAATGACTTTTAATCAAGCGAATCATCAGTGCTTTTTGTTTGTTTTAAATTATTGTTTCTCTGACTACCTCACCTCAAACGACTCATCTTTCTCTCTGCCATACCTATTAAATCCGTCATTTGTTTTCCTTTTATTTTTATTTTTTATTTTTTTATTGTATCCTTTGTACTTCTAACCACGAGCCAATCTGATCCTATTACTGATGGCAGTTCCATCCTGTGAAAATAATTATTTCCTCTCAATTGTCGCCACATGCTTGCTCAGGATGAGGGATTTGACTCTTTAAATGTCAACTTTGCTTCCTTAGATAAAAGAATTTCAGTCGTATTGTCTGCTAACACCAAATCCCCTGTAATATATTTGAATTGCAAAGTTCAATATACAGTTAAATTGGATGATTTAATCTGTGATCGTCTGACTTGTTCGGAAACTCAGGATGTTATCCCACAGTTTCACTAGGTCTTTGCTTAGTGCTGCTGCCACTAGTCTGGTAGAGCTGTGTGAATAGAGTTTCCCTGTGGGCCAAAAGCTACGCTGGGGACTGAAGCTCTAAGATGGAGTTTTAGGTAAATGTGTTTAGATGTTGCCACGGGAGATTTAAGGATTACTCTGACATGCATGAAGAAGTAAAAACAAAACAGCCCGGGTATGAGGAAAAGATAAAACATTAAAGGCTCAAAACAGTTTATTCTCAGTGAGTCTTTTCAGCTCCGTCTCAAGGTTGTCCACAGAGGGTCGCCAGTGCTCTCTCTCTGCTGGAGAGCCTTCAACCTCAAGGTGCACCCGGTTGGTGTTGATGAGCTAAGCCAGTATAAGAGGAGTGGTGGATCAGCTACTCGACGCCTGAGTGTTTGTCAACCACCCATCAACTCAAAGTAAGATCATTCCAACATTATTCTCCCTCCATAATACATCAACTCACCTGCTCTGTCCTCACCCTCAGAGGTTTCCCGTCTCCCACGTCGTCTTGTTGCTCAGTGTCTCTTGCCATTTCCCGCCAACCCGCTGTTCCGGTTGTCCCGCCGTACATTACCGTTGCCCGCTGCTTCCTGTTGCCGGATCTTCTTCTACACCTTTCAATAAATTCATTATAATTGACCTCCTGAGAGTCCTCTGTTTATGTGGGTCAGAAGCTTAAAAGTTATGACAGAACACTCAGGCCAAGCAGACCCACAAGAGGCTCTCAGGAGGGTTATCACCGATCAGTCAGCCATGCTTCATTCCCACGAATCAGTCCTTCGATCTCTCTCAGAACAGCTAGTCACAACCAATCAGACCCTGGATCAAATGACTCACCTCCTTCAAGATCTTGTCCCTAGACCCTCCGACCTGGTTCCCCCACCGTACCAGGGGGCAACAGTTTCCCTTCCACTGTCACCTCCGCATCGACAACTTCCGGTTCCGGTTTCCCGAGGGGTTCCACTTCCTGTTCCGGAAAGGTATTCGGGGGAGGCCGGGGGCTGCGAGCGGTTTATGATGCAGTGTTCGTTGGTTTTTGCCCATTCCCCGCACTCTTTTCTCAATGAAAACGCCAAAAGAGCATTTGTTATCTGTGAGTTGTCCTGAACAGCGCTAAAATGGGCTGAATCCCATTTTCACAGATATCCTGAGTTTAGTCTGTCCTTCCATGAGTTTAAGGACAGTTTCATGGTGGTTTTTAGCCACGAAACAGATTATTTAACAGTTTCCCGAAAAATACAGAAGATGAAGCAGGGTTCTAGAACGGTAGCTGGGTTCTCCATTGAATTCAGAACATTAGCAGCCCGTTTAGAATGGGACCCTCGTGCGCTCAAAAGCATGTTCTTTTATGCTTTAAATGAACATTTAGAGTATGAACTTGCTCTATTTGATGAGCCCCCCAAGCTAGATGAGTTTATTGCTCTGGCTGCCCGAGTTGACTGCTGTCTGAGAGAAAGAGACCGTTTAAGGGTAAACTGCAGATTTCTGCCAGCAAGGCCTCCGCTGTCATTCAGCCTCCGCCTTTGTCCGTAGAACCTCCTTCCAGAGCTGTTCCTGACTACCGCAGATCATCGCCCCCGGGACTGGAACCCATGCAGGATGCAGGGAGAGGATGCAGTCTAAAGAATGTCTCTACTGTGGAACTCCTGGTCACTTCATTGCAAACCGTCCAAGCCTGAGGAACGAGAAGCTCCCCGAGAGGGTCCGCCTATGAACGCTAGGACACAGACGGACAAGACCACCCGTCCTAGTCAGCCTCGTCTTCTCCTTCCTGCTACCGTCATTCAAAACCAGAAACCTGTCAACCTCTCCGTGTTAGTAGATTCCGGTTGTGAACAATCTCTCATAGCTCAAGCCCTAGTCGAACAACTACAGTTAACCATACCCATTAGATACCCCACTACGGATCTCAGCATTAGATGGTAGGTCCCTTCCTAAACTCATTCATGTCATTAGCCCCCTAGAATTAATCTTCTCAGGTAACCATAAAGAGCTTAGGTCGTTTTTTGTTTTCTCCTCCTCTCAGCCAACATCATCCTAGGTTTCGACTGGCTTCAAACCCACAACCTCACCATCAACTAGTCAGATTGCTCCATAACCTCCTGGTCCTCTAACTGCCTCTCCTCTTGCCTCCAGGCTGCCGTTCCTCCTAGCACGCCCTAGGAGGACGTCTCCATCGATTTCCAGGATCTCAGCAACATACCCAAAGAAAACCTGGACCTTAAGCAGGCCTTCCACAAGAGTAAGGCCTGCTCTCTACCCCCTCACAGACCATATGACTGCGCCATCAATCTTTTACCAGGAGCCCCATTACCTTCAAGCTGTCTGTTCAACATTTCCCAAAAGCAGCAGGAATTGATGGAGACCTACATTAATGAGTCCCTCGCCGCTGGCATAATCAGGTCCTCCTAATCTCCCCTCGGGGCGGGCTTCTTCACCAAGAAGGATAGTTCGCTCCGGCCTAGCATCGAATACAGAGGTTTGAACAACATCACCATAAAAAACAGGTACCCATTACCTTTCATCACAGCTGCTTTCGAGTCCCTTCACAGACCCACCATATTCACAAAACTGGAACTCCGTAACGCCTACTATCTCGTCCGCATACACAAGGGGGATGAGTGGAAAACAGCCTTCACAACTCCCATCCGTCATTTTGAATATCTTGTCATTCTTTTTGGTTTATGTAATGCCCCCTCCGTGTTCCTAGCTTTGATCAATGACGTTCTCCACGATTTTCTCAGCATTTTTATTTTTGTTTACCTAGACGATATCTTGATTTTCTCCAAAGACCTCACCGAACACAGATCCCATGTCCGTCAAGTGCTCCAACGCCTCCTCCAGAACCGCCTCTTTATAAAAGCCAAAATGTGAATTTCATAAATCCTCCATAACTTTTCTGGGTTATATTTTTGAAAGCGGGAAGATCCGAACCGACCACACCAAGGTTCTCGCAGTCACTGAATGGCCCACTACAAACTCCGGACGTCAACTTCAAGGCTTCCTTGGGTTTGTCAATTTCTATCGCCAATTCATCAGAAATGACAGTCAGACCGTTTCCCCTCTCACAGCATTAACCTCCTCGAAGACACCATTCATTTGGACCCCCGAAGCAGAAAAAGCCTTTCATAATCTAAATACTCTCTTTTCCCAAGCTCCAGCCCTTGTTCAACCCGATTCATCCCACCAGTTCCCTTCGAAGTCGACGCCTCCGACCTGGGAGTTGGAGCCATCCTCTACCAGAGACCGGAGGAGGATAAAAAGCTCCACCCATGTGCCTCTTCTCCCGACGTCTTTCCCCAGCTGAACGTAATTACGACGTGGGAGACAGTGAGTTGTTAGCTATCAAGCTAGCACTAAAAGAATGGCGTCATTGGCTGGGGGGTGATAACGACCCAGTTCTGGTTTGGACCGACCACCTAAACCTGGAATACATCAAATCAGCTAAACATCTCAATTCCCGACAGTCTCGCTGTTCTCTTTTCTTTTCATGGTTCAATCTCTCCATCTCTTACAGGCCTGACTCCAAAAACCTCAAACCCGATGTCCTCTACCGTCAGTTCTCCCCGGACGAGTCCATCACGACCCTGCTCCTATCATTCCCCCTGACTGTGTGGTTGGCTCGGTATCCTGGGAGATCGAGGGCATAGTTCAGAACGTCCTCCTCCGCCTTGGGGCTTGGGGGTAGCTCCACTGTGTGCAAACTGTGGCATGCTTCCCTCCACATCCCCTTCCCTACCATTTTAATTACATCCTAGTCATCAACATTTTGGGTCAGAGGGGGGAGGGGAAGGGTCTTTCTGCGCTCCTGTTTCCTGGGTGCTATCTGGGGGGGGGT
>JAVLVB010000318.1:1533028-1553645 GCA_032876305.1 Orestias chungarensis | reverse complement strand
ACACACACACACACACACACACAAATGATCAAGGTATGGGAATCAAGGGAGGCTCTATAAAGCATCACTTGGAAAATAAAATCTGTTAAGCACAACTATGGCAGCCAGAAACTCATTCTACCAGCCATGATGCTGAACAGGACAAGGGGGAGAAAAAAAACAAACAAAAAAAACGGCATATGGTCTGAAAATAATGAGTCACCAATCACTAAATCTGAAACTGATAGACCATAAGATAAAACCAGATCAAGAGTATGTTCATACTCATGAACAGCACCAATCACATACTGCACAAGATTAAAATAATCAATAACATTAAGAAATGACTGAGCCATGGGTGAAGTTGGACAACAAACATGAATATTAAAATCACCAACAATGAGAACTCAGTCATACCTTGGCATGATGTCAGCCAAGAAATCAGAAAAATTATTTAAAAAGTTTTTGCAGACAGAAATGTTTAATAATTTTAGATTTCATTTTTCACATTTATTTTGCAACAGCCTGGACATACCAATCTATTATATTTTCAAAGAAATCACAAGGTTTAGGTATGCAGAAACAGATTTTAGATATAACTACTCTATTGCGCTCATGGCCTCAGGCTGGATTCAGAGCAGTTTACCTTCTTTCAGTCAAGCCAGGAAAAACAAAAAAAAGAAAACAATGTCAGACATCATGCTCTGTCCTGCTCCTCCACTCTTTCTCTCTTCAGCCAAAGCTGCACTGTCATGGGAGAAAGAAACAGGGCTGATTGTTATGGTAAAGTCTGTTTGTTTGGAGATGTGATGTGAATGTGGGTGGGGTTAATTACACTGTGTTAGTGGGTGACCACCAGAGCACAAAAACACTCTTGATTTAGCCTGCAGGGACCGAAAAGATAAAGTCATTACATCCTTGGCCAGAAAACAGGCTGGTGCTCATGTCCTGAGCATTTAACAGTCCTGCAGGGCAAAAGCGCTTCAGTCCCACCACATTCCAATGTTAGTGGGGGCTTTAGTCGTCGATCTGAAAGGTCAGCCAACTGTGTTTAGAGAAGCCTAATCAGATCTACGTGTTGGACTGTCGAGGACAGGGATAGACTCGCATTGTTTTCCGAAACAATGGCCGCCTTTATGGGGGCAGCGCAAGGTGACACCTGTAAGGTGCTTCTTTCACACCATGCAAAACAAAGGCATCAGGAAGTGGCTTTCTAGGTAAATCATTTTAGAGTCATTTTGGAAAACGGATGCGGGTCTGATTTAAATGGATTGTCCTCCAAAAGGATTCATCCTCCTGTACGCACTGTTATCCACTACAACCAGAATTTTTTAATGTACAACTACGCTGTATGACTATGCGTTTTAGCAACAACATAAACTAACATTGTTCGGTCTGCTTCAGAGGAAACAGCATGTTGAACAACCTTGGTCACCAAAGCTGATCATTTGTACATTTTTACATTGTTTTATTCAACCTTCAAAATTATTTTTGTGATACAGAACTAAAAACCTGAACACACTTTCTCCAACCATAAAACAGGGCGGCTGCAGCATCGAGCAGCCCTTTTATTTATTAGAAACTGTTGTGTCAAAACCAAAGCTCTATACTATGCAAACAGATGCACTCCCAACCTGTAAAGGTCAACCTCTTCCCCTGCAACATCTTCAGTTACCCACAGGAAGTGCATTAGGAAATGTTTGAAAGAGCTAAGTTCACCTATTCACCCCTCTTGGAAGACATGGATTAACAAAACAACCTCCGACCTTGATGATCCAAAGATGCAACTGGTAGGACATGAACATTCTAGGAAACTTGAAACATATCTTAACTGGTTAAATAGTATTCGACTGTGTCTGCCTATATGTGGTATATCTTTGGTTATTGTTCATTGTTAAAAAGGGTACTTTAATTTCCAACGGGTTTACTTTAAATTATTTAAAGGATTTTGATTTAAGAAATAAAACTTATGTAGAAAATTTTTTGAGGTTTTCAACCTATGCAATTTTATCCTGCAAATCAAGATTATAAAAAAGGAAGACAGAATGAGAATTGAGTTGGCCTTTGCTTCCATCGGATGATAAGGCGGCTTTTCAACTTTGGACAGAGCTGTGGTTGGTCAAGAAAAAAAAACACAAAGCTTGACAGAAACAGAGAAACTTTGCCGAAAAGATGGCAAGTCAGTCCTGGAGGATACAAGCTTCATAAAACTGGGGCAGAGGCTCTCCAGCAAGACAAAACCAGACTAAACATACTGACTACACATACAGGCTTCAGTAGAAATGCTTAAATCAGAGCGTACTAATTTGTTACACTGGAAATTCTTCGGTAAAAAAGCTATATTTTTGTGTTTGGGCTCAGGATGTTTAGATTCATTTGAGGTTCTTTGCAGAATATGGAAGATTCTTTATCTCCCAATGTTTTCTCATGGAAAAAATTAATAAATTTAAGAAACTTCCATTCATTAGAAAACTGCAGGGTGTGATTGGGAATTTGTTTAAATGTAACAAAACAGCTTGGTGCAAATGAAGGACTTCAAAAAGGCAGCCAGTGGTAAAAACTTGTTCTGCTACTTAGATAGATACAATCAATTAATTCAATCAAATAAATGGCAGAATATTATTAATGCATGCTGCGTGTTTGCATATGTGAGTGGCTGTCGCCAAATTTGAGTCCTGAGCCCAGAACTGCGAGCTGCAGAAAATGTAGGAATCTGACAACGCCACAGAATATGAAAAAACTCTATCTATCTATCTATCTATCTATCTATCTATCTATCTATCTATCTATCTATCTATCTATCTATCTATCTATCTATCTATCTATCTAGCTATCTATCTATCTATCTATCTATCTAGCTATCTAGCTACCTATATATCTATCTATCTCTATCTTGTGCATTACTCTTTCAAATTCACATTTAGACTGCGATACTCTGTGTTTTATACACCCCCAGTGGGTCAGATAGTTTTTATATTGCGGGAAATAAAACCTTCAGCTCGTTTCCTGGTCTGATAACCCACAAATTTATCTTGCTGGTTCATTGTTGCAATAAATATAGAGGAGGCTGCCAGTGAAAAACAATACCATCAAACCCCTTTGTTTACTACCTAACATTAAAAACAGCAGACAAAGTAGGCAGCAAACTGGAGAACATGTCGCCGCATTTAACAGCCAGGGCAGCATCTGCACTGGCACAATTTCATTTGGAAGTATCGTCTCCATCCAGCGTGAGCCTTTAAGCTGAGATTTGGAAATCCGTATGTACTTAGCATAGCAAGTCTGAAAATGCCCACTCATGCATTCAGCAGGTAGATAATGTTGAGATTGGGAAATAAAATAAAATACAGCCTAATCCATTCAAATGCTGAAGGAAGAGGAGTTTAAACATGAAAGAAAGCATCGCAAAACGCATGCAGGCCAAAACACGTTTGTGTTTTGGGTCATGCTTTTTTTTTCAGTAACAACACTGGTGTCTATGTCACTATTTACTCTCAGTTGAGTCTCAGTTTCTGCATAGCAGGTCACAACCTAAAGTGTTTAAACAACACTTTAACTTGTTGACTGTTGTTATGCCTGTTGGACAATAGAGTCAGATTTTTGACGTGAGGTTCTGGCAAAAGACTGTCTTCTTTTAGTATAAATCCAGTAAAGTAAGTTTAACAACTAGATTAAGAGGAGTCACGACGAAGACAAACTTTAACGCTCTCAAAACAGTAAGAGTTGCTCAACTTTTTGGTAAAAGCAGTTTAAATAAAAAAATAAAAAATAGAAGTATCACAACCTTGACAGACTTTAAAACAATGGAACATTAGGAATAATAAACAATAATAACAATCTTAAAACTCCAAATCATGCGCAAAAGGATCTAGTTTAATTACATCCTCCATTCAGACCTTAATTTTGACATTTCCAAGTTTCAAGTAAAATAAAGAAAACACTAGAAGACAGATTTCCAAGTAAGCCAATTGGAGGTCATCAACTATGGCCTCAAAGCCTAAAGGATTGCCTTGTAAATTCAACTTTATATCAAACCAAGGTTGAAAAACAGACAAAAAAAACTTGTCTGGTTTTCTAAAACGTTTTTAGGTAAAGATGTTGTCACAAACCTCGAGAGAAGGATATTAGCTTGGCCTGACAAAAAACGTTAACCCAGTTACTAAACACATAATTTACTGAATAGCTTTGGTTCTCAAGCACACTAAAGAACTCTAGTGTGTAAATTTAAATTCCACACACCATAAATTCTCATCTCCCTTTTTTCCTGGTCTACTATAATCCATTATATGGCCGTTATGTTTGTATTTACCTAGAAAATAACCAACACGTTCTTTTTTTAGTACCGCTAGATTTTTCTTCTAGCCAATATTAATGCAGCTTGGTTTGGCTTAGATGAGTTTCACAGTAGTTTAGGTTATTTTCCATTACAGTTAAATAACATCTCTAGTGGGGTCGTCATATAGCTGGGCGGTCCGAGAACCCATAAAGTAAAGATAAAGATCTTTACTCCAACAGAACAAAACAACCCAAAGAAACAAAGGAGGGCAGTGAAGCTACACTGAAAATTCTGCTCAGTCTGGCTTTTAATCAGACCTAGTCATTGCTGTGAGTTTTTTTTTTGTTTTTTGTGAAGAGATTATTGTAAATGAGGGGGTATTGTGATGCAATCAGTGACTCCACCTCATTACGAGTCAGTGGCCGACAGTCAGATAACATCAGATAGTCACCCTGACTCCACATGCTTAGAAACCTGCAAAGAAGGTTCTATAACAGCAGTTGGACGTAGCATCGCTTTTAGGTATGTATGCAAAGGAGGGGGCCATAACAAAAAAAAAACATGATTGTGCAAAGAGGAAATAGAAATTGGAGACAGTGTGTCACCAAAGATCTTCCTGAGTGAAACATATCTTCAGAGTAAAACCCAGAAAGCATCATCTGATAAAGAAACATTCAACAGTAGTTCATATGATGGGTATTTTTCATGCACTACATAGCTTTTCTATCAGGCATTTTTTTATTTTGTTTGTAGATTTTGTTTTACAAGAAAATAATCGGTGGTGCACTGCTCTAACCTCTGTGTCTCGTTGGAGCAACGTTTGCCTTTTTGTATATAATTCATAAATGCAAACACAACAGTGTCTTAAAGAAGGATAAAAAGGATCAAAAAATTACATGACACTTTAGATGCAGATGAAGGGACAAAAACAAATTATAAAATCAGTATGAAAAGAGCAAATTGATCGAAAAAGTGGGAGCGTGTCTGGTTTTCATTCAGCCCAAAAAGTCTCATGTCACCCCTTTGTTCATTGAGCTTCTATGGTTAACCCCTGACTGCCTGCATCAAGTTCAAGTTCCTGATGCTAGCCTACAAAGAGCTTAAGTGTACGGCTCCCATCTACTTCAAAGAGCATCTCCTATCCTAACTCTTACTCATACCTCTATACCCCCTTTACAACTCTCTCTGTACTCGCATTTACCTCTTCGTCACCATTGACCTTGACTAGGGATTTTCTTCTTAATAGCTTATTGTCATATTGATGATAACTATAATATTGTGACTGCTTTGTAAGTCGCTTTGTGTATAGGAACCCAGATGAATTGTTTATGATGTTATGTTGGAACCTCACACTAAAAAATCCTTACTCCCTCTTTAAATGCTTCTCCACACTGGCAACTATTTTTTCGCCAAAATTCAAATGTTTTATCTTGCTTCTCATGTCGCCCAGTTAATGAAAGCTTTGTTTGGCAAGGCCTTTTTGTAGATTAAGTTTAAATTAGTTTCAAAGTATGAACAGGGAACCAAAGAATCTCACATCATCATTTCACTTTTAACATCAGTAAAAATAACCAGACTCCACCTCAGGCGCTCGGTGACAGAAACCCCATGGGTGGTAAAAGCTCTCAGGGCAGAAACTTCTGTGGGAAAGCTGTGAGATGCCAAGATATAAAAATAAAAAAATTTCAGGATCTAAAACTCCTCAGTGCCTCACAAATACTGGAGACCTTAAGTGGAACCAATTTCTCACGATCAGATCAGCAGTCACAGCTGATCAAGTGGTGCCCTGTTTTTTTTCTTGTCTTTTTTTGTGTGAGGATTTAAACAGAACTACTTGTCACATTTGTCAGAGAGTTTATGAATTAAATTATTGAATGTAATTCGCAGTGACAGCAATCAATTGTCTAGTTTTTTTGCACAAATGAAGGAATAAGCAAGCAGACTCGCCTAAACCTTGTGTGGTAGCAAATTTTCAAGCTGTCCAACAGAAGCAGGATTAAAGTAATGTATGTAAAGCTCCAAAGCAGAAAAAATACAGGCCTCAGCGGCTGAAAGCAGGACTCATTCTTCAAACTTGTACATATTCCGGCAGTTTTCCAACACGCCGACCATACCTGGCCTCAGCTGATTCCACAATGTTCATCTTTTATATTTGATTACTGTGTTTTCTGTTTGATATTCCTGACATGCCCTTTCCACTCAATAGTATCAGAGGATTGTATCTGAATGTAACAGAATGTCAACCTGCTTTCTGTACTTCATTGCTAAAAAGAAAAGTTAAAAAGCGAGGGGGGGGAGAAAAAAGGCAGCAGGGACTGATACAGCACAGACAAATTATTGCAAACGGCTTTGAGACATGCCAATGAGTTAGAACTTTTTAAAAACTGGAACAGCAGAGACGCCGCGACATGACTTATCTTTTGTTTAAGAGTTAATTTCATGGAACATTTGAGAGTTGTGCGTCATTGTGAGAAAGTGTCAGGAGATGCATTCACGAAATATTCACAGCCATGTTAAAGAGGGATAACAAGAAAACCCCATTTGCGTTTGTTCCGGCTTGTTGTTCAAAGTGTGGACCGGCAGCGGGAAGGCATTTAAGTCTCGCCGCTGCTTCCTCCTGCTGGCAAAAATAAAATAAAATCAACGAGCTGCCGCCATTAAATAACAAACCAACAACAGTTTGAGGCTCAGGTGAGAAATAAACAGTACAGACAGCTGACAGATGCCTGAGTTGTTGCTGGCTGGTCTACATTCCTCATGAATAATTTCTCTGCTTTTTCGTGCTGCCAGTGAATTACTTGCTACAGGTAATTTGGGAAAACAGACACAACCGGCAGCCAAGCCTGCCACACTGGGTCAAACATTTCACACAGCTCCAGAATGGAGGCTGGCTCCCGTAAAACATCTAAAGTTATTTGTTCCCCATCTTTGTGCAATACATTCCTCTTTAAGCGTTTTATCCTAACTAACCTTACCTTTCTTCTTATTATAATTGTTCCTTGTTTTCAGCAAATATTTTGGTCTTCCTTTAATAAAATGCAAATGTAAAATTTACCCCAGAATAATTTCATTTTAAAAAGGGCTTTGCCATCTTTGAAGGCTAAAATACTGTAATTGCTGTGCCTTGTTCTAACTGTCTGAATATAGCAAAGAAAGAACATTTGTGTGATTTTCTCTTTACAAGGTAGTTAACCACAGCCATGTACTCCAGATATTGTTCTCAGTATGTGAAGAATTCACTCTCCTGCAAATACTGCATTTGTGTCTTTGTAAAATGCTCCAGTGAGGTTGCACGCCAGCAGAATGCCTTCTGTAGGAATGCTGTCTTCAAGAATTTGTGCTGACTTGTTAGCCGCTTCCACAAAATTAGGGTTTCCACAGCCATGGTTACCATGACAAAATCCATTGGTTCCTTGATAGCCCCTTTTACTTGACCAAAAGTAAAGGAAAAGAGAAGGCAAAATTATGTATATAGAACATTTTAGGTACCGGAAAGAGCAGTGGTTTACATAAAGATTTCAAAGTAAGAGTTTAAGTGCAAGCAATTAAGAACAAAGAAGACAATCATTGACAAGTTAAATTTACAATTAAAGTATGCAGATAAAATGTCTCCTCACTGTCATATGAACATGTAAAATACTGTCACAGATCCGAGCTGATTTATACAGCTCTAACATTTCAGAGATGTAACTTGGCTATACATTTAGATTTATAGCACACATAAAGCTGACCTGTTACAGCTGCTACTAAAATATTGTAGTAATAAATATTTACATCACTTAATCTAATGGAAATACTACCAAGACACAGTCTGCACTAAATAGGATTCACTCACATCAGGATAACAGATGCTTAAAGTTGAAGATGAAACTGAACACTTTCCTGTTTTACCATTAGGCAAATATAAATTCCAGATGGTTAGTTGGAAAATAGGAAAATAAAGTAAGTCAAATTGCCAGATATCTTGGAAATCAAAGCCCAAATAAATTAAGATGGTATCAAAAGTTACACTTACACTCACAAAACATGACAATGTTCAGACTTGTGTAAAAACACACCAACATACCTGCAAGGACATAAAATCATCCTTTTTCATAGTGTCTTTCTTCTTTTCGAATCAAATTTAGCTGCCTTTGTTGTTAGATTTCTGTACTTGTAACCCGTCATGACATAATAACCTGCAGTGTGAGCTTTTATTTCAAGTATTGGAGCTTTGTTAAATTTTTGTTCTATATCCCATAATCTTAAGAATAATGACTAACCTGAAAAAATTTGTTTGTTTCTAAACTTCTCATTCATCCACTGCCCATAAACAAACTGTTTTCCTCTCTTTTACTTAACCATAGAATATTAATTTACACACTTGGTAATTTATTATTTTAATGACCCATTTAGATGAATTATCCCAAAAAAATTGCCCAAATCTCACACATAATATTACCTAAATTAGTCATGGATTAGTATGACATTCTCACAGAATAATAATACATAGCAAAAAACTGTGGTTTTACAGTATTGAGCAAACCAAAAAATATATAATTAGCAATGCATAAGATGTTCTAATAGCTGCAGTTTAAAGCAGCAATTATTTTTTAAAGCCAGTAAAATTTTATCAGTTATCAGGTTGCTGTTTTTTTTCTTTTAGAGCACCATGGTAATCAGCTGATATTAGCTGGTTATTTACTTCAGCCTCTCTGCTTGAGTTGCCATTCGGCAGGCAGCTGCATGCCGGGATGTTCACATTACAAATGTCTGATTGTTGGTACTGGATATATTCCTACACAGCCGTGTGCAGCTTACTTATAGAAAAGTAAAATTTTTCAGCCTTCTTCCAGCCCGCTGACCAGCAGCATCCAACAATGAATTAGGAAGGGATTTTGAGATACGACATGGCAGCATCTCGCATAAACAATGCTTATTTTACAAGACAGTCATAAAAGTGAGTCCGAAACCAAAGCAATTACACCTCTAAACAACAAGGGCTGTTTGCATGTGAGAAGATATGGATTAACTAGCTACAGCTACAACATATGATGGCTATTTGGGAGTTGCCTTATTAGAATCCCGACTTCTCTGACCTTATTCCCAGCTCTGGGTTTCTTCTTAGGTAAATTGAATCTAACATTACTCTTAAAATAGACTTGAACTATAAGAACAATGTGAAGAGTTTTAAAACCCTAAAAACTAAAAAGATTTTTAATTAAGATTATGTCAATAATTCTTCCTGCTGATATCTATAACATTAAGAACTGCAAGTAGATTTGAGAAAGTTACTTCAAATGTTCTGTTCTGAAAAAGGCTTTGAAACCTCCTGAAAGTGTTTACAGACAGCTTAATAAACATAACAAATACAACCTAGTGAAAAGAAAAGAATCCACTGCACTTTTTTTTCTTGAAGCCTGTCACAAAGATACAATTTGGCATGAGCATTTAGCTGAAAAATTGACATACACAAGGATGATATATATACATACATCTTCCATGTCTTGTTTCTGCTCTTATTTTTTCTGTTTAAAAATAATGTTACCTTTATACACTGTTCAAAAACTAAAGATAATGATTTTGCTGTAAAAGGATGTCTTTTATCCCTTCATCTTCCCTTACATTGTATTAATATTTTGTCATTGTAAGGTAATTAGCTAGGCAGAATAAAACTAAAATATTAATAAGGATATTAAAGATGTTTCAGGGTACTTAATGTGTGCATGAGTGTGCAAACAGTGTGCAAACACTAAGAATATTTCTAGTATAAAATAAATCAAATAGACAAAAATTTACTGTTGTATCTGATTATATTAAAAAAGTTATTGGGTTGTGATGTTTAACTTGCATGGTATAGATCTTTTGTAAAACCCGTTCAATTGTGTTTTGTTTCATAGTTCACAACAAAAATATTAATAGTTCACAACAGTTTTGTTCAATTCAGAATTTAATTTCAAAATAAAAAATAAGAAAACATTAAAAAATAAAGAGAAAGGCCTTTCATTAGCTCCTCTGTATTGGGATGGCATGGATTGTGCGGCAGTGTTATCCCTCAGGTTCAGCTTGTTTGCTTCCTTAAATTCAAGCTTGCACTGGTTTCAAAATCCATCCTTCCATCCATTATCCGTTATCTTGTTGGGTACACCCTGGACACGTCGCCAGTCCATCGCAGGGCAACACAGAGAGACACACAGGACGAACAACCACACGCGCACACACTCACACCTAAGGAGAATTTTTAGACTAACCTATCAGCTTAACAGTCATGTTTTTGGACTGTGGGAGGAAGCCTGAGTACCCGGTGAGAACCCACGCATGGACAGGGAGAACATGCAAACTCCTTTCAGAAAAACCCAAAATGCAGAAAAACCCCTTCTTGCTGTAAGGCAACAGTGCTATCCACTGCAGCCCTGGTTTCAAAATACTGAAACAAAAACATGGATCTAATGCACAGACTGACTTTAGTGTTTAAGAAAAGAAAATCCGTCCTCTTCATTCATAATTTCTTTTTCCGTATTGTCACGTCAAATTTTGCACTATAAACACCTGTAAAATAATAAAACGATCTGGAATACACTTTTATATGGGTTCTGTAATGTTCTGTAATGTTCTGGTAATAGATGTCAAATCTGCTTAAAAGTTTGACGCAGTAAAAATTAACGATTGTGTCAGTAATTTTCTATCAGCAATAAACCTAATGACCACATTAAATATAAAATGTCTTATTCATTAACCAAAGTGTTCATTCCTCACCAGATAGGGGTTGTATTTTACAGATTTAACTAAACCAATCGCAATCCGTACCAATGTTTTGTGAGTTTATCCACTCCAACTTTCCACGGGTTGACACGAAACTCAGCTCAGCATTTTTTCAGAATAAAGCAAGTTGAGATAAAAACATATGGAACTGTTCTCACTTGAATTTGCATGTCCCTTCAGTGTTTCAGCATCTTTTCATCTTAAGCCCTGCAGCTTTGCTGTTTTGGTTTGCTTTCACCGCTCTCATTAGCAGTGCCTTTGACAGCAGGCAGCAAGATGTACAGCATTTAGCAGCTGGCTTGTCAGACCTTTCCCCCTAGAGTTGCTGGAGCCCCAAACAAAGCCACGATGAATGTCAGTATTGGACTTCAATTTGTTGAGTGGACAAATGGATCCCCAGAGAAATGCCCATGTTGCACTGTAAGTGTTGCTTGTGTAGATAAGAAAAAGGTTCCTAAAGTGTTGACAATAGATCTCGGTGCAATGACTTGCAAAGGTATTCAGAACCCTGCAAACTTTTCAGATTAAGTAACATTGCAATCTGCAAAGTGAATGCATTTATTTAGAATTTTATGTCATTTAGTGCAAAATACTGCAAAAAAATTAAGAAAGTGCGGCATTATTTGTAATCTGATGTCATTTTCTTATGATTTTTGGTAACCTTCTGATCCACGTTCAGAACGGCACACACAAGACCTTACTGAGACAGAGCATGATGGTCCTGGCAAGATTTAAAAATCTTTTCTTAAATAACAAGAAGACTTGAACAAAGGTTAGCACAGACATGAGGCTTTAAATTATGAGCTGAGTGGAATGATCCAGAAGAGAGTGCCTGCTCTGCTGCTCCGTATGACTCCAGTGATTTCTGGAATTAAACGTAGTTGCCTGAGTCTGCTCCTTATTGTAGAAAGAGTGCTAATGCAGACAGGCAAACAGGAACCTGACACCTTTACTCTGGGACGCCTAAATAACATCTGGTTCAACCAAATACCTTTAGGAATTAATTATTGTTTAGTCCATTATGTAGTAAGTATCTGTCAAAAAGATGTATGCACAACTCTAACATTCGTATTCATATTTATATGTCTTTTACCTGAAACTCTTGTTTTAATGTAAGTATGAATTTAAAAGCAGTGAGTGCAAAGTCTTGTGCATACAACTCTAATTCCTATGACTATAACTCTTCTCTTCTCTTCTCTGTGGTCACAAATTCTGGTTTGCGGGTACAAGTAGAAAAGTGTTGGAATGATGTCACAGGGCAAAATAATCTATCCACAATCCGATCAAACGCAGGATGCTCCAAATTCAAAGATGGCAGAGGATAGTGGAGTGGATTGAGCAACAACCTCAGGTGAAGCATAAATATATTGATCTTACCTATGTGCATCTGAGGTGGTTGCTCGCAACCATCTTTGAATTTGGAGAATGCTGAGTGTAATCGCGGATCGATTGCTCAGCAATCGATTGCTCCACACAGAAAGAACGATTTTGTTGTCATAGAAATTAGAGTTGTATTCACAAGACTTTGCACTCGCAGTTTTTAGATCCATGCTCACATAAAAATAAGAGTACAAGGCATTTTTTTACATATAAATATGAATATGAATGTTGGAGTTGTGCATGCATCTTTTTGACAGCTATCTTACTCTATAGTACGTCAACTTAAATGTAAAGGGTCTGGAAAACCTGTAAACTTGTCAAAACATAGTTGTCCAGCATAATTCAAATATTAGTCAGTAAAAACCAGCTTTAAATTGCTGAAGAAAAGTGAAAACCATTCTATATTTGAAATAAGCCATGTAGGCTACAAAGCAAACATGTGGGAGAAGCTGTTCTGAAATGAACGTTTTGACCCACATGGTAATTAGCAGAAGAAGGACAACCCGGTGCATCAACATGATACTGTGGGGATTGCTTTTCTTCACCGGTGGCAGGAGAGTTAGTGAGATTTAAGGATTGATGGTAGAAAATGCGAAACAATCCTGGAGGAAAACCTACTAGATGCAGCAGATCACTTGAGAGACTGAAGGACAATAAACATACAACCACAGATAGGTACAAGATTCAACATTGGTTCCCTTTTATTTATACTCAATGTATTGTGGTATCAGCTACTGATGATTCATAAACATGAAACACATTAACTATAATGTTGAACCAAAAAAAAAACACCTATAAGAATAACCAAATACATGAGCTCTTCAAATAAAAATTCTTTCATTTTTTAATAAGAAAATTATTTAAAGGCAAAGCCACAATTTGAAATTGTAGCCAAAAAAAAGAAAATGGGTATAAAGAACAACAGTTGATGGTTCTTTTTACTATTGAAATCAGAATGAGTGTAAAAAAATGCAGCAGCTACAACTATCACTACAGCCATATTAGATTTTTAGATCTAAAGTGGTGAGTAATTAGTATTTTCCAAATCAAAATCTGACTTTGGATTACTTTCCTATACTAACTTCACATTTTAACTTCTATGGAAAAAACCTCTGCAAGCAAGCTGCCAAATGTTAAGTCACGACTGCAAAAGCTTTAGAAAAATGCACTGAGAGTGACTCAGTCAAAGCCCAAACTACACCCAGTAGACAGTCTGTGGCAATACTTAAAAACTGCTGTTCACACTAACCTTCCACCCAGTCTGACTGAGGTTCAGCTAATTTGCAAACACATCCAACAATTCCTACTGTACAAAGCTGTGTGAACAGAGCTAGAGATACACATGGTAAACAGCCTGTACTTGTATAGTGCTTTATCAAGTCCTCCGTTTCCCACTACATTGAGTTATTCACTGATTCACCCAAACATTTACACGCTGATGGTGACAAGCTACTACACTGTAGCCACAGCTTCCCGGGGGAAGTATGACAGAAGCCACCTGACCCCTTGACCCACGCCAGCAGGCAAGGAATATAGGTCCTGCCCAAAACGCAACAAGACAGACATACAAAGCGGGGGCTTAAACCGACAACCAGCAAACCCCTATTTCATGAATCAATGCAACCCCAAAACCTAAAAGACATGCAGCTGTACCTGCAAGAAAATGTTTATACAAAGTAGTTACAAAGGGAAGCTATGTAATAATGCACGCCTTCGTTTATAGATTTTTACTTTGCACAACGTTTTATTGGAGTATTATATAGAATCTCAATTATTTTAAGGCTTTTGGTTACTCCTTGAAAATGAGATCATGTTTAAGGCTATGAATACTAATACCATGCACTGCTTGTATTCACTTAATATTTGCTACTCCTACCTCAAATACTCAGAATGATTTGTTGATGGTTTAGAAATGGGTTTTAGGAGCATTTTTAGGCTCTAAGTGGTCGTTGTCTCACTTTTTAAGCAACAACTGTGGGGGGATCATTACAGATGCGATGGATTCTCATCATTAGTTTCACTATTGGCACCAAGAAGCGGGCTCTATTGATCTGTTTTAATACAATGAAAGCAGGGATGGCATGAGAGGCTCAAACAAAAACACCCATTCTCTTCTTCTTCGTGTAAATATGGAGATTAGTTAGAGGGGGGGAGTTTGGCTCTGCAGTGAAGAATGAAATCAATAAAACACAGACTCCACTCAGAAAGAGAGGTAACTTTGCATTGACTACAAGCTGCTCACACACTCAATCAGATTAACTAATGAAGCAATTATTGATTCGGTGTGGAGATGCTTTCCGTCCGCAGGACGAGCCATTAAGTGGATCGTCCCCTCCTGTGGTCACACTGAAAAATGTCAGGGTCACTCTGCTTTGCTACTTGACACAGTTTACAAAAGCTCCCATCTAATCACTCGTTTGCCTCCCACGAGGGGCTCGGAGGAGGCCAACGCTTCTGTGGGATGTAAGCCAAATCTGATTACCACAATGCTTAGAGAGAAGCCAAATTAACATACCTCATTTTCTGCATCAACGGGGAAAAACATATTAAGGTATGTGGGGAAAAAAAGCTGACGTACCGCAGGACTGGAAGTAGGTGTATCCTGTTCGCAGCCTAACCCAGAGCTGTGCCGACAGATCAGTTTACAGATTTTTGCTGAAACTGAAAAGGTAGGGTTTAATTATTTTTATATTAGCAACATACCTTTGGCAAATTAGAGCAGATCTATAAGAAAGACCCAACTGAGGAGAGGAAATGGAAGAGCTGCTTTCTACAGTGTCCCTGAATATCAGAAATGCGCATTTGCCTCGCCTGAGTCCTTAGCAACACACGGTTTGTTTGTCTCCGTGCTCGTACCAGGATCCGAGCGACGAGATGCCTCACAAAATGTCAAAATAGGGAGCCCTCATTCTTTCATCAAATAAAAGACAGCAGGAGCAAGTTGCCGTTTCCCCACGATGACATGATGTATTGTAATTCATTATTCTGTGTGTAATCTCTCTTCCGAGTCACAGGGACTGACGGAAAATGCTCTCCTGTGAATACAAAATCAACCTGAACTAGAGCTAGGGGAAAACAAAGTTTTATCAAAGAGTTTTTACAGACTTTTCAATATTTGTTCCTTGAGCATACCTCACCTGAAATCCCAGCTATGACAGAGATGTTATTGTTTGGTAATTGAACACAAAGCTCAGGGCATGGTCATCAGTCTCATTCACTCTCACCCACACTCACACACGAGAAAGTAAATAGTCTCTTTTTTCTTTCTCACCCTCTCTCTGTGCACCGAGGCAGGGAAAAACTTGCTTCACGCTTAACTTCTTATCAAATTGCATTAGGTTTGCACAGCCTGTGACCTCACTCCATTTGCACTAACCATCACAGACCTTACATGAATTTCACACCCAGGGTGAGGAATACTTACTTCTTTACCCCCAACAGATTTCTACTCAAACCCACCACATACATGAACGCGTGCGCGTCCACTGTCCCCACATACAGTACGCACTCACTCGCACAAAATTTGTAATCAGACAAGCATGATCATGCAGCCGCAGCCCAGTGGTGGATAATTTTATTTGCAGTAAGGATGGTTTTAATGACATTTCATACGCTCTGATGTTATTTTTACCAACCTCTGAAGTGGACTTGAAGAGACTGTCGCTGTCATACCACTTTTTTTCAGTGTGGTATCGCTTCTTCAGGACAAACATCCTGTCAAGTTATAACTTGTATGTCATCCTACATGCCGTGTTCAAGATGATCAAATGGCAAAACCATAAAAAAACAAGGTTGTTGTCTTCGAAAAAATGAAGTGGAAATGCCTGGTTTAGGTCATATTTAAAAAAATCTTTCTTCCTTCCTAATATAAGTGGTTCTGAATTTTCCTTGCACATCATAGTTTGTCAAGGAGTTATACAAGGTTGAGTGCTTGGACCATTTCCTTTTACTTTTAAACTTGCTACCGTTTTGGTAAAATTGCAAGGCAGCATAAAACCTGAAAATAGATTGTGGTAATGGATACTTTGTGAAACCCTGCTGTTCACTGCAGTTTATGACGAGTGAAATTTAGAGATTTTTTTTTTCTCATCTCTCTCATCCTTCTCACCATGCATGGTAGTAATACAAACCTGACTCTATACATAAGGTAGTTTTGACAAAGCAATTTATTTTAAGCCACAAAAGATAAACTCATCAGCCTAATTTTAACTCACTCTGTGTTCTTTTGTTTTTCCCCTTTTGAAAAGTGACTGAGCCAAATTGAGCTCTATCTTGTGTGACAAAAGCAGAAAGTTTATGTTCACTTCATAAAAGTTCACAGAGAGGAACTTGAAACATAACAAAGATGTTACAAATGTACTTTAGGTAAACCCATTTAGGAAATATTGCTACCAATATTCATATCATTTTGTATCCTACTCCTTATTTGTTTTCTATATTTAATTTAATTTATATGTGTGTGCATATACATATTCTACCTGTCACTTTGTTCTCTTTACACCTGAATTTACCCAATGTGGCACCATTAAAATATTTTCTATTCAATTAGCGGCTATGTTTTGTTAAAATGTATATTTTGAATTTTTTAGTGTTTCTTTTTATACATGTTTACGTTGTGCCAATTCTTAAAGAAGGCACTGAAAAATATCATGATCAAATAAATAAATTACAACCGTGTATAACAAAGGGTACATAAAGGCTGACCGACTTTTATATTCTGTTTCTGAAACAAAACAACATGGACATGGATGTTCTTCTTGCTGCCCTGTACAATCTAGAATAAACCTAAATATTTTGGTATTAACATCAACATCTCCTACTAATGAAGCTTCAACCTACCCCAGGAACTTCCCAACAGCGATTTTCTCTCGGGCTTTCAGGTCCAGCTGTGGTTGTTGGAGTTTTAGAGGCTGAGTCTTCGGTTATCTTATTCTCTTTTCTCTCTGTATGTGTGCATGCTAATGACGTTAGGAAGAAAAGCGAGTTGGGTAAAAGTAGATTGTAGATATCTGGCACTGATTTATGCCTCGCAACTTTCTTCTTTATATTGGTTCAATGTCATGAAATCCAAATTGGCACACTCAAAATAATTTTTTTTTAATTGAATTATGATAGTATAGGAGTAATTCAGAGATCTGCCCACAGAACACGCAGACATAATAGGGGATGTTCATGAAAGCAGAAGCCGTCTTTGTGCCATCATTTCCATTTAATGGACAGTCATTATCTATTATAGTGGTATTGCTCTCGAATGTGTTAGGGAATAATTGAAAAGTAAGGAGATATGACCAAGGGTTTTATTAATTAATTATGACTTCTTTATTTATGCGGACATTTCTTCTTTCTTATAATTAACAGACAGCTTTACCATCAGCTTTATGGTCTTTTTTTTGCTTGACTGTCACAGAAGCAGAAGGATGTTCGGATGCATGAGGCAAGCGTGGGGGGTTCGCTGAGGTTCTTGCAGGTGTAATAGCATGTGAAAGTGCGTGCCGTATTTAGTTAAAGGAAAAAGGTAAAGAGCAAAGCACCGATTTGTGCTTCTGACACTTTCGATCGTAGGAAACATCTTCTTTAAGTCAAATTTCAATGGATTTCATCAGTGGTTTTTCTAAGTATGTCAGCAGCACTTTGAAGCTGCTTTGGAGATTCTGCTAACATTCTTTTGTAGGTTAAAAATGCATAATTATTCTTCTGTTGGGATCTCTCAGAGCAATTACCTTGATATCAAACTCAACTCTTCTTTTTTTTTTTCTTGCATTGTGGCAAGAGTTGTCGCTTAACTATTTGCTTTATGTGATCAAATATTGATATCTGTTGTAATAAAAAAGTTTATCAAAATAACCTAGGTTCACTTTCAGATATAGTTTATTCGTATGGTACAAACACACAACAAATGTCATCTTGAGGCACTTCACAAGACAAACCGGTCAGATTAATATCCAATATCATAAAGCCAGACGCAAGCATGCTGTTATGTACTTTATGATTCATTCATATTGCATTAAAGGTAAATTTATAAAATTTTTGAATGTTAGTTAGTAAAAAGTTATCCATCCACCATCTTACCCTTATCAGAGTTATTAATGGTATAGCTTCAGGAAAAAGAAAAAAAAAACATACCAGTAACACACTCCTATTAATTTTGGGGATTTCTTTACCTTTCCAGGACACAACTGATAAATGTTCCCTAATGTGATTATGTGCTCTACCCCAGAATATCCTTCCTGTGGCGGGATGTGCTGAGAAAACCTCTAAAGAGATGCTCCAGGGAACCACCCTGATCAGGTACTCGAAGCATCTCAGCTCACTCCCTTGGGTGTGGAACATCAGTGGCTCTACTCTTAGCTCATTGTTTTATTCATGATCCAAATCTCATCGCTATAGCTGGGGGTCAGAATGTAGACGGACCAGTAAATCCTGAGCTTCACATTTTAGCTTAGATCTTTCTAAACCAAAACAGCCTTGAGCAATCACTCCTATAGTAGACTCCAATCTTTCTTTTTCCTGCTCCAAACTACCATCACTTAGGATGCCATGATATTTTAATGTCTACTTTAGGCGGAGACTCACATCAGACCCGGAGGGACAACTCTACCTTTGTCCGATGGAGAACTAAGACCTCAGACCGCTCTCCATTCAGCCCCAAAACACTAAAGTGCACTCTTAAGGCAATTGCTTGAAGACAACAATGGAAACACATCATTTGCAAAAATGCAAAAGTCAGACCTTAAGTCTTCCAAGCCAGAACCCCTCTTCCCCACAACGACACATTGAGAACCTGTCTGTCAACACAGCAAAAAGGATCAGTGAAAAGATGCACCCCATGGCAGAGTCCGACATGGGCGGGGAACAAGTTTCAACCTAGTACTAAGAATGTGAAGAGCAGCACTTACTTTGGTTTTACAAGGACCGGATGGCCAAACAACATCCTGTGTGCCCCGTGCACCAAACCCTTACAATGCTGCAGGGTAGGATATATACTTATAGGATGAGAAAACATAAGTTTAAAACCGGTCAATTTGTGTTACTGATTCTCCAAGCATTCTTGAATCAGAATTATATTGACTAAAAAATAACCCATGACTTATCAGAACAGAAAAGCTCAACATTTTTCTGCAGTTGCTTTGAAAATCTCTTAGATGTTTGAAAGCAGAAAAATGTATTTATTTCACTCTCTTAAACTACTAAACCATGTAACCCCTACAATAAGACTGCTGAAAATGTGCAAAAATCAACTTGCCATCTATTCTATCACAGTCTAGTAGAGAAAGCTGTAAAAAAAGAAATAATCATGAGCCTAGAGACATTTTGAAATTCTACAATAAATGCTTATATAACTCTTGAATAATACACAATAGAAGGCAATTCTGGAGGACAATCAATATCAGCCATTAAAACTATTAGAGCCAGTATATTAGCTTGTAGTTCAATAATGGCTCAATTCTGATGGGGATGGTACATTTAAAGTTGGTTTCTAATTAGTGAGTTAATGTAGAGTAAGGTATATTCAATTGTAGCAACAGGGATTTATAGATGTTTTTAGAGAGGGTCCCAGATATGTCATTCCAGTTTGTTGTCTATGAAACATAGGTTCCCTGGGACGAGCCCAGGATATTGCCATTGACACCAATAAAGCTAATACTACTAGTACTACCAGTAAAAATAATACGAATAATAAGAGTAAATAATAGGGGCTGCAGATTGTAGCACTGTTGCCTTGGAGCAGGAAGGCTCTGGGAATGGAACCTAGAGCCTTTTTAGGATCTTTCTGCAAGGAGTGTGCATGTTCTCCCTGTGCATGTGTGGGTTCTCTCTCTGAGTATTCCAGCTTCCTCCCACAGTCCAGAAACATGACTGTTAGGTTAATTGTATTCTCTAAGAGATCCTTAGGTGTGGGTGTGCGTGTGAATGGAATAATAAAAATCATTCTACTGATAATAACAATAATAATTCATTGTTATTTTTAGACTATCTTTTATCATCATTGTTATTATCATTAGTTTTTTACAGTCAAAATCTTCAGACATTATTTTAGAAAGTTAGTAGTGGCGTCTTTTCTACCACTGCTACAAAATTAGGATTAGAAATAAAATTAGTAGCTTTTTGTTTTAATTTCATACTTTTTTTGAAGCAGCAGGGAGCAGCTTTTCTTAACAAGTGATGAGAGAAATGAGGAGCTGGAGATGAGAGAGGGTAGAGAGTAGAGAGGGGAGGAAGGGAGTCGGCAGGCTGGTTGGG
>JAVLVB010000318.1:1518801-1530763 GCA_032876305.1 Orestias chungarensis | reverse complement strand
TTTTTTTTTTCTTTCTTTCACTGCTCCAACTCCACCCTTCCCCCAGCAGAAACCCACCCTACCTACCCTACCACTCCCTCTTGCACTGCCTGTCCTGAACAGACAGACAGTGCTCGGTGTCACAGCTGGTCTTACTTGTCGGGCAAGTGGGGGCTCTCTTCTCTTGCTAATGGACTAATCTTATGTTGGTAGCTGGAAGAGGGGAGGGGAGGGGTCCACCCAATTTCACCTG
Organism: Orestias chungarensis; assembly: GCA_032876305.1. Lineage (NCBI taxonomy): Eukaryota > Metazoa > Chordata > Actinopteri > Cyprinodontiformes > Cyprinodontidae > Orestias > Orestias chungarensis. The sequence goes on along the minus strand of JAVLVB010000318.1, from coordinate 1,530,531 downwards.
AGAGTCATTCATTTTCCACTCTTTCATCTCCTAACTAGGTTATGTCAAGGCTTGCCTGACATTAAATCTCAGGAAAAGGATCGAAGAGCTTTAATTGCATGTTTGGATTCTGTGCTTAATTTTCCACGACTGTTCATTTGTGTCCATTTTTTCCCCTTTTTTGCTTAGCAGAAGTGTTTACTTCTTTGAGAACAGATTTCTTTGTGCCCCCCCCCCCCCCCCCCCCCTCTTCATGCAAAATTCAGATGCTGCCATGAGAGGTATGGAAAGGCATCCAAATCATGACCGAACAGAAATCCCACATCTTTACTTTCCATTTTCCCCATCCTGTTTAACACACTTTTTTACGGTTTAGAATGGGAGGGCCATAGTAGGAAAATACATGAAAAATTTAATTGAGTATTTTTTTGAGGTTTGTTTTATCTCAATCCGCTTTGTTTTATTTGTAAGATTTTGACATCAGATTCAATTAAAATCTAGGGGTCGATGACTCTTCAGGCCACTTCAATCACTCTAAATCCAGATTAGTTGGATCTGGAGGCTAAAGCAGAGAGAGAAAGGCCAAGGACGGTGTGGACATCCATCCTCCTAAAACAATTACGGCCTGAAAAAATGTCAGTGGTGTCTCTGTGAGCCCTGTTATAGGTTTAAATCACTGCTGTGTTTGCATTGGGTGGTCATCTGCAGAACAGCTGGTTATTATTTACCCAGGAAATCGTGGTGGGTGTGTACCTCTAGCTATCTTCCTGTTTAGCACATGGGAAGCACAGGACTACATTATTGACCGCAATAACTATCTAATGGTAGGGATGCCATTTAAAAAAGGAATACTTAAATGGCTGCCTTCTTGTTTTGTTCATGTAAACCCATTACGTAGCATCTCATGAGCCGTTAATCTGCTATTTAATGGAAAAGTAAGGTAGTATAAAATCAATAAACCTTGTAACTTACACAGCTCTAATGGTTTTGCTTGTTAAAGCATATATTTACACAACTCTTTTACTTCATACCAGAATGTTTCTAATTTATTGAGAAATCTTGCATTGTTGTCAGTACTTGTTTCACACGGGAAGATAATTGGTGGCGCAACAACTCCAACCTGGCTTGCGACTAAACCCCAATCAAGTTGTTTTAGACTGAAGTAGTTTTAAGATGGTTGGGAGTCCACTTTGGTTCCAGTCCTCTTGGTTAGCTAGCTGTTAGCTTCAGCTTTTGTGTCCAGCTGTTCAAATAATTTCACAGTTAATTTAACAGGGTTCCCTGAACTAGCCATTACCTCTAACATCCTTGACCAAGAGAGCAAACAACAACCCAATTAAAAAAATAAAGCAGCTTAAAGGTTCATTTAACATTTGCATTAAAAAAAGCATTATTTTTGGAATAAGGTTGTTTTGACATACACGTCTGCATTATCCTTGGCTCTCTTAAGTGTACCTTTGAGTTTCAGCCTCCGTACTGACAGACTAGCCTGTATTCGTTCTGAATGAGGAAGCCAAAGGAGATGAAATATTAACTCTGTATAACCATACCATAGAATTTTCAAAAATAAGAAGAGAATATATATAAAACCCATGTAGTCTGAGGAAGAGCATTTCAAAGGAACAAAGGGAAAATTAGTCCTATTAATCCGCAGTCCCCATCACTTCTTATAATAAGAACACTCGAAAAGCTCTCAAAAGTGATATCTATACAAGTTATTGTCCTGCTGGATGCTTAACCCAAATTTGGCTGATCATAATGTCTCCCAAAAGGCTCCAAGGGGTTTTCAGCGCTTAGTTGCGAGTGAGAATGTGAAGTGGGCCCCCCCTCTTCTCTCTGGTTTCACACAGTTAGCGCACTTGTGTTTTGGATGAAAAAGACCACGGATAAAGGGAGACAGACGCCATTACTTACCCAAGAAGCACAAAGAAAGTGAGATATAAGAAAGAGACAGATGTTTGCTGCCGAGAACAAGGTTTGTGCGCATGCTTGGTTTGTGTGCACACTGCGCTCCACTGGCCTTGATCAGAATAGGAAATGAGTGGAAAGTCTGAACAGACGGCATTGGTGTTGCTGGTGGAGGAAGAAAAAAAATAAGAGAAACAACAAGCAAAAAAAAACCTGAGGCTTGTTCTGGCTGGCGAGGTCGTACTGTAAATTAAAGCAGCGTTCGTGGCTGGGAGCCTGATGTCGTTTCCCACCAGGGGTCCAGGATTTTGTAGCATCACCCCTGGTAGCAGGCAGTCATGACCAGAATTTGAGAAACGAAACCGAATTACCTGCTGACCTGCTAACTTTAGTTTTAGATCACCGAGGACTAAAAACAACATAAAATAACTCCAGGTTCTGATGAAATGAGATGCAGACATTGCGGCTTTTTTTTTGTCTGTGATAAAGCTCCAGTTTTATTGCACATCTAAAAGCCGGTAAGCGTGTATTAGAGCGGATCGTTATCCTGCTCCGCTTCTCTGAGATGGAAAGGAAGCTTCAGATACCACCGTTTCTAAGAAATCAGGTCGGTGGATCCTCTCGTCCCAGGAGACTCGATGCTCCTAACGTGTGCATCCTCACCATATGGTGCACTGCCTTGGGTCTGCTCATTAATACTGCACACCTCAAATTAGAGGTAGACTAATTCATGGTGCAGATAAGGACATAGTTGTTGTTTTTTTAAATGTAAAACTGCTCAGAATCTGCTCATTGCGCTGATTTATTTCGTTTTGGTCTTTGTCTGTACCACTTTACACAGTGAGTGGGTGTGCTCAGGCTTGTATCTACCCCCAGCAGGACAACGAACAGGTGGAGGAGTGTTGTTGTTTTTTTGTGTGCCTGTAAGGGAGGAAGGGGGGGAGGTGTCTCTTTATGATCCAATGTTTGTGTGTACAGTTGTTAGAAGCCCAGCCTGTTCTCATCACTCACTCTGAGCTTAAATGTTACTCAGAGTTTCTTGGGTTTTTTCAGAGCTCCTAAATAGATTTAGTAGTTAAGGTTTAACGATGAATCTAAAGTTCAGTAGATTGGATGCGTGATAGTGGATTTGTGATAATGTAACAGGATTTTTGTAACGTTTTTGGGAAAGCTAAATCTCAGTTTTTTGGTTCAAGTGATCTGAAGGTGTATTGAAAATTTCAGTCAAACTTGGTCTAGGCCATATGTTTGTATATATTAAAATATGGATACTTTTATTGGGTTTGTGTTATGACAATATAATAAAAGTATTATAAATGTTATTTTTTTTTTAATTACCCGATTTAGTTAGTCCATTTATTTTGCTATTTATTACTTAGCAGGATCTTTACTGGCTAGCCTTAAAGCAATACTAAGTAAACTTTTCAACCTTCATAAAATGTTCTCATAACTTTTGTGATTATACATCGACTTACAGCTTGTTTAACACCTCAGTCGTGGCCCGAGGGGATCCATATCACTTTTGCAGACACTAAGATACTTTGAGGAGGGTGGCAGGAACCCTGCCACACAAAAAAAAACAACCAAACATCTGCTGACTGCTGTATAGCATACGTCACTTCCCCAGTTTCTTATTTTCAACATCATCATATGACATTGTTTCACCACAATTAGATTCCTTAACCCATCGTTATTCGTCCTTCACACAGCCACAGGAAACAGAAATGTACTTCAATCCAACTGCAGGCAACCGGGAGATCAGGATTTTACCACACTATGCGTTGGTCCTGGAAAATGTAGTCTTCCTTTGGGCTGAAACTTCTTTTGTGTTGCTTTAAACTAATCTTGGTTTTCTCCCATTGTTCATAAAGTCTCATGCATGTCCAACTTGAAACATTAACTTTTTTTCTACTTCATGCTGCAATTTACCAGTGAGAGAAAAAACACTATATAGACTCTTTTGTGTTTTTGTAAATGTATGTTTGAGGCCCAGTTACCTCCTTCTCTGGAGCCAACAGGACAGAACTGTGGTGTCTTCTCTGATTTTCCCATTTAGAAGTCGGGAATACTGCAAGGACACTCCATAAAGTCCAACTGGAGAACCATTCACTGTAAAACATCTATATCTGACCATGTTTTCTTAGTGGTTGACTAACAAGATGAAGAAATTACATTGTTTTTGACTTCCAATGCTATGAGATCAATTCCAATGCACCAATACTTCCTTTACTGTGAACCATAGATTTAACAGGGTGTTAAGTAAAGTAAAGTACATTTCAAGTATATTACCAATGTTATCATCAGTGTTAACAATACTTATATCTCAAAGGATTGTTAGAAATAAATTATTAGTATGGGTTCACTTTTTGCAAGCCAATGAGATATTCAGCTTGTGAGATGGAGTCTTACAGCACAAGACAAAGTGCATAAAATACGGAACTGCTTTCCAAGGCAAATATCTATAAGTTGCTGTTTGCGAGATCTCACACCACCAGATGCAGTCACAACAGTAGTGTGGAAAAAGTCTTATCACCTTCGGATTAGGAGTCACAGAGGAAATATGAGCCGCCGTGAACATGCTCTGTTTTCCCTCCACGTCACACGGAGCAATTCCCTTTTCTGCTGGGTTCATCGAGCCGGGAGACATACGAGTGTCTTTCCTTTCAGAAAAACAAAAGACTCTGGGTGGCTCTCAGGCAACGTCTCAATAAGAGAAGCGTCCTCTTTTCTTTTTTTTTTGCCCACTACAGTCCTAACACACACGATTATCAGTGAAAACAGCGGCAAGTGAATCTTAATTACACTTTGGTGATCGGCGTGCCCCACTTTGAAGGCAGAGCATGAAAGACGTATATTTAATTTTAATCATCTCTAGACAAAACTGCTTTTTCAGCTGCTCGTTTTCTGGTTTAATTAGCCGGTCGGGTCAGAAAAGATTGTTGGAGTTTAGCTCATTATTCAGTCCTAATGCGTCAGGTAAAGGAAAAGAAGAGATAAACTATTCTTTTTTTTTCTTCCCACCTCAGCATTTCTTGACTTTTCTCATTGCTCACAGGTCTGTCTTGCAAAATAATGGTTTATTTGTTAACCAAGAGGCGGCGAGAACTGATCTATTGTCTCAGCTTTAGGGACTTAACAGCAGCAGAAAGGTGCACAGTTGTGCCTCTTTCTGCTGTGCGGGAACACTCCCATTGAAATGCATGAAGCCGGTCTCGGGTTTGGTAAAAAGACGAACCTTGCTCTGAAACTTGGTAAGGGAGGGAGGGGAGGGGGGGTTAAATAAAACAGTGAGGTTGCTTCTGTCTTTTGTCATTGACGCATCCCCCTCTCCAGCTTTCACTGGATTCCAGTGGACTCCTGTCGACTGTATTGTAAGGCTGGGTCTTTTTTTAAACAAATGAGTGTATGATAGTGACTTCTTGCTCCCGCTCCTTTCTTTGTCATTAATATGGAACAGCACACAAACCCCCTCGGAGAAGGGAGGGAGGAGGGAGGGAGCACAGAATAGCTTGCTGCCGGTCCCAGCACTTTTACATGTGCAACCTGGCGAGGCGGTAGGAGGGAGTCTCTCCTCCATATGAAAGGCCCGGTGCCACACCCATTCCTAACAGGGCCCAGATCTTTGTTCAAATTTTCCATTAGAGTCATCGCTTCATTTTAATGAATTCTTTGTAGTGGCCTCCATTAACTGTGATGGTAATGATCCCGAGGATAAATGGAGAACACCACAGATTGGCAAATCATGTATATGAGGGAAACCACAGGATGGGAGCTAATGCCACCTTTTTTCCCCTTTTTTTTGTTCGTAAATTGCATTTAATGGGCTTTTTCTTTCATAGTTTCCGAGACAAATAAGAGATAAAGCAGTTCCTGCTGCTGAAAGCCTGCTGTACCACATGGGAGGAGGTTAAATGTGGGTCAGTGGTGAACCTGTAATATTTACGCTATAAAGTCATCCTTTATTAACGATTCTCCTGGTACGAAAGCATTTTTAATTTTATTTGTTTTATTACTTCTTTTTTTTTTGCTTTTGACTTTTTTGAAGGTTAAACCGAGTCAAGAGAGTTGATAAGGCTTTTGTGCAAAAAAAAAAAAAAAAAAGGTGAAACATTCGTTTCAGGCCTCGAGGCAACTAATAAAATGACAAGGAGTTTTGTCTTTCGATTCATGCATGAATCCTTCTTTCTTTGCAACTACGAGAAAGTCTCTCTATTCACTCCATTGCTGTCAAGCCATTTCTTTTTGATTCGTTAAACATCACGCCACTTCCATCGCGTCCCACCCTTGGGAACTTGGAAACAACGGGTTTGTGTCGGCATTTGACCCCAGCATTCGCATTCTTGCCGTTTTAAAAGCTTGTTCATTGTGTGGTGCTGATGTCCACCATCCTTTCTTCACAAGGCGTTTGCAGCAAGTCTGCAGCGCCTGGAGCTATCTCTGATAACAGGGCTGTGGTTGAAGTTCTAGGAGACAGGGATTCTCATTCAGGGTAGCTCTCCTTCACAAGGGATTGTAGAGAAGAGCTCTGGGTTACACTAAAAGGCTTTTATTTGTATCATATTTATGTAACAGATGTAATGAACCAAATGATTAGCTTAGTCTGCTTAGTCCACCTAGTCTGTTAGTCCCCTTTTGGCGGTATTGACTCTCTTAAATAAGTATATTATAGCTTTCCCTAAATGGTAAATTGCATATTTAAATGAATGTAGAAAGTAATAGAAACAAACTAGCAGTGATCATTTTCCTGAAATCCTGATGTCCTGTTTGTTTATCTTTAAAGTAGGTATAATAGAAATACAACTCTACCTTTAAATGTAGAAGAAAAAAACGGCATGATCTTCAACAGTTTCGAGCTAATGAAAAATCCAGGGATTTGGAGACTTTTCCCCTTCACTCATTCTTTCTGGGGCATCATTCCCAACCTTCATCAAATTTGTACTAGGAAAGTGGGGAAAAGAAGACATTTTTCTTGAAGAACAATGTCTATAATGTCTAACAAGAATTAAAAAAACTTTCATTTATCGTGTATTTATTAAATGTGAACAACCAAAACTCTTTTTTTCCTCCATATTTCAGAAATTGGCAATTGAAGCTAACCAAGTCTGAAAACTGGTAAACTTAAAAGTGTCTGTGATACTCAGAGACTGTTGTGGCTGAGGTGATGGGACAAACCTCAGAAGAATGAGCAAAAGCAGAGCAGACTGGTTATGGAAGAATTAGCAGTTTACAACGATGGTAAATACTGTTTTTGGTGTTAATGTACTACTATAAAACCTCCCTTCCTCCTGTAGCCACTCTTATTAATATAATGTTTCACCTACCAATCATTGGTCAGACGCTATTAAGGGTAAGTGTTTGACTTCAAGTCTTGGATGGTTGATCGGTGCTTTATTAAAATTAAAATAAAAAATCTGTACCAGAACGAACCTGATTATATGAGACCTATACTGTCATCTCTAACACCTTTTGCTCATGTAATGACATGTTTTATTGAACATCAGTGATGTTTATACACAGGATTTACCCATGTTCACATAAATGAACACGGCATAAATTTGAACGTAATCGAAAAACATTTGGGGAGATCGTTTAAAACGTATTGATCAAGAATAGATATTTATTTTGAAGAAGCAAAAAAATAAATAAAAAAAATAAAAGTAGAATAAATTACTGAAAAAGACAGCATGTAAATTATAATCCCGGGTCCTCTTTTCCATTTTAAAGCAAAATTATTTTGCATTCTAGTGAGTGAAGAGTTACCACTTCCTTTCTGGCTTAAGGGCATGTCGTTTCTAATGAGAGACTGCCATGGAGAAAAAAAAACCATGATTTAGTGTAAGGAAGGGTAATCGTCACAACAGTTTACTGTGACATGAAACTGTGTCATCAGTTAGAAGCCGCAGCAGCAGAGTTTCTTCTCTGGTTCGGATTCCCCTGCCGCGTTTTGTCTGACGCTTTGCTCGTGGACGCGGTTAGATGTTTCCTGATACAGTACTCGGTGCTATTAAGCATTCAGCTGCCTCTCCACCAGACGCTACGAGGGGAGGTAAAGAGATGCTTGTCTTGTAATTGGATGCAATGCTTAATTTTTCTAATGGGACGTATTAGGAGGTTAGCAGCCTGTGCGTTACCTGGTGTGAATTTCAAAGGGCCGCATTTTTCTCAGGACACGTTTAAATTCAGATTTCTGACCCTTTTTCTCTGACAGCAAAAACAAGAAATAGGTGTTTTGCGATTCTAGTATACTAATTGAATATGACTTACCCTCAACTTTTAAAGTAGGTTTACTAAATTTATAGATTAACTAAAAACAAATTCTGTTTAATAAAGTTGTCTATATATATATATATATATATATATATATATATATATATATATATATATATATATATATATATATATATATATATATATATATATATATATATAATGAGATTTCATTTTGTGATCCGCTTAAAAACAGACTGAAAGTCTACACAAAATGAAAGGACCCCCAGGGTGTAGCAGCTGGGAATTTCTGCTTTTTTTTTTTTCTTCAGAGGAAATCTTAGGATTACCTGTCTCATTGTGGAGGGCTTGCTGTAGCACGCTTACCCACACTCATATAAACAAAGCCCAACGCGAATGACTTTTCCAAACCAAGGCAACATCACAGACACGGTGTGTTTGTTTTGGTTGTTTTTGGGGGGTTTTTATGGGCATATTAACTCACATAATATTGTGGGTTTCAAATAAATGGAGTTAAGTTTGTTACTGCTATGCTCAAGGCAGCATCTTTGTTTTTTGTTTATTTTTTTTCTTTTGGCGACATATCATGCTTGAATGAATTAGTTTCTTATTGAAATGTCTTGCGCTTAGTGCATTTTCATATCTTAGGCTATTACACTTGCTGGTACCCGTGTTCGTTATATGTTAACTACAGCTCAATACAACATCAGCTTGCAAGAGATTTTTATTTTAGTGCAATTTTTCGGTAGAGTTCTTGAAAAGACTTGAGTTTTACCTCATGTGTTTTTGAGCTTGCTTTGTAACTTTTCGTCACTAATCTGGTTACCAATCCGATAATAATGGAACTATAATAAGACGAAGCGTACCCACCAAAGGCAGTTCGCCTTGGGTACCACAGCCCTAATCCAAATAGTATGTTCTTGTTTAACGTTCTCATTTCCTTTTAAAGCTAAAGCATTAAGCACTACCCCTACACAGAGATGGGAACCTGGAAGATTCAATGCGAGATAATGTTCAAACTTTCAATATGTGGTGCACTGGAGTGCATAGAAGAAAAAAAAAGATTTCATGTACCTCTGGAAAGGATCTATGTTAACCACAGGTAGACCTAAAGTCTTACTTTTCTCTGGAGGCTGAAACTGAAACTAATGTTTCTATTTTTTTTTTGTTGTTTTTTCCAGAAGGTCTGTTTTCCATCTGAAATAGTGCTTTAAGTCTTACACAACCTTCACAACTGTGATTGGAAATGTATTTCACTGTTAAAATGCAATAAATTCAAGAATATTTTTAAAATGAGAATAAAATTAAACCCGAACTTACTATTACAAATTGACTTTAAATACATAGGTTTTCTGAAAGTCAGACAAATGCAACTTATAGATAAATGTATTGGACAAACACACTTTTATAACAAGTAGTGTGGCCTTTTTTGTAATGACAATATCTATGTATTTTATTGCTACATCTTTCCTAAAGAGCTAATCCAAACTGGCTCTGTAAAAAAATGACAGGCACATCTTTGGCCATAAACATTACGTGTAATAATAACAGAAAAGTGATATTGATTTAATATAAATCTGTACTTTATAGTGTATTCTTTTTGTTTAAACACAAGGGCAACACAGCTAAAGATTGTGGGCATGAGCAAGGTTTGCTTTCTTTGGGCAGGTAAACCAAAAAACAATAAATGTTATTGTCTGGCTCAGTGGCTCTGTCCGGTAAAGACTCACTGAACCACGGTTACTTTCAAAGGAAAGTGAAATAAAGGTACAAAGCATGCTTCAGTCTTCCTACTCAGATGTAAATCAAAAGTTCTTTTAAACATCATCTTAATTTTAAACACCCGTGGATGTGGTTATGCAACTACAGGGTTACCTAACTTTAAAACCAAGGTCCCTGCTGAAAAAATAAATTACAAACAAGAAACGCTGATGTTGCATGTCGGTGCAAGTTCATCATCGAGCGCAGGAACACAGAGCTCATCCAATGATACAAAGTAAAGTCTAAAAGTAACTGTGATTGCTTCGGGGAACTCTATTGAGCGGAAATGATGATATTTACATCACTAATACTTTGCCATAGGGCTAGCTGAGCAGATTGGGAGGCACAAAAAAAAGCAAACTTTCTGGGTGTTTTTACATTCTACGCATCACAGTTATCTTATTTCATGACTTTTGCAACGAAACATTTAAAAAACCTTGAAACTTTTAAACATACCTTTGTTGTAGTTTACATTTTTTAAATCGTGCATTAACATTAATACTTAATGCTTTTTAATGCGTAATTAAATTGCCGTCCCATATTATTCTCTTTGGCTATGTATATCGTGGCCTGTTTTACATTAATCGGCCACATTTGAAAAGCACCAATGAAACAAAGCCGCTTTTAAATAAAAAGAAAGTGAAAGCAGTTCTCCTCCATAAAATTCACACAAGGCACCCCTATTGAGTTTGTGGGTTCTCGTAAATACTTCGGCTTTTAAAAAAAAATTTTTTATTGACGTCAGTCTTTCTCTATACTCCCCCTGTTGAATATTTTTGAACGAAACTGCATCTTTGGCTGGGCTGCTCTTTTCTCCTTAGGAATAAATCATGTTTTTCATTTAATGCCAAAAAACAGCTTGTTGCTGTGACCTTTCCACCTCTTATTGACTTCACTTTCATTGTTTACACCAACGGCTCTGTTAGCTTTCCTCGGAGCTGTGATGCCGTTTTTTTAAGGTTTACAACGGGCCGTAAACACCTCACGATTGCGCTCTGCATTTTCAGGTCAAACGGTCGTCAATTTCGTAAAGCAGACTTGTCTATTGCAAACAGAAATCAGCTCTGGGTTCCTAGTCTTTAAAAAAATGATGATGATGATGATGATGAACAAGATACAGCAGCACGTGGAGCTAGGAATGTTAAACTCAGGATAACTAAGCTTGCCGGGAATATGTTCTCGTTTTCACAGTGCTCTGCAAAAGGATTCAAACCTAATCAGCTTTTTAGCTTTACTTTAATGTATATGACAACTGAAAACTGGGATTTTGATATAAAAAATCTTAAAGTAAATATGTATTTAGCCCTCTAAACCAGGGGTCTTCAACGATTTCCAGGCCAAGGACCCCCAAACTGATGGCAAGATGGAGCAGGGACCCACTAATATATATCTATATATAGATATAGATATATATTCATTCTTAATATATGTAAGTAATGTCTATTATATATAGAGTAATGTAACGAAAGTAATTTTAGTAACAAGGGCTTTAGATCCTGACAGATCCTCCAGATCTGATTAATGCTCTCCTTATCTAACTTGGAAACTTGGTGGAAGGTCAGGTCTGGGTAGGATGGATTGGATTTCTTCATGAGATGAGCTATAGGCTGGTGCAGCACTAAACCCCCCAGAAATCAACATATATAAATATGTATGTATTTACAGACTAAACTGCGTCTGCTTGTGCTTGGGGAGAAACACACACATTCCACAGTGGGTTGATGTAGTTTTGCAAGAAAAACTAATATGGGTTATAGATTAAAATATCAAATATACTTCAACCTAAAAGGACAACATATACTATAAAATTATTTAAGTAATATAAAATAAATAGGCATTGTGCATTTTTTTTTG
>JAVLVB010000318.1:1490664-1518701 GCA_032876305.1 Orestias chungarensis | reverse complement strand
GGGGGTAGGATTGGTCATCTTTTAAGTAGCTCGCAAGCTCGAAAAGTGTGGGCCACCCGTGCTTTAGAGCATTTCGCTGGGCTTTCCCTGCTTTTGTCTGAGGCTCTGCTTCGGAGGGCCTTCTGAACTGTGTTTTTAACTTTTGCTCGCTTGAAGGTGGAAACCCTGCGTAACACCTCTTCAATGAGATTTTCGCTCCTCAGCTCTTTAGGCCACATTTCTAATATGTTCAACATCTTTTGGTGGTCAAAGAGGTACTGGCTGCCTTTTGACAGTTTTTCAGGGTTTTGTTTTGTGTGAAGTGGGATGTTTCACTGCTGCTGATACATCTCAGAGTCAGACAAAGCTGCAGTTTTTTTTTTTAATTATCATTATTTCTGCTTGTGTTTGGGTGTACTGCACAGAACAGGCAGGTGTAAAGAAGAGGGCGTGGTGAAATAGTGAAACAAGGCTGATGGTTTAAAAAAAAAAAAAATCAGAACTCCCATGTAGTTTGGTATGTAAATGCATCTATCAAGTTTCATAGAGAAATCTGAGTATGTTTACAAGTGGTAAGAGAAGCAGTTTCTACTGTTTTTCTTTTTTTCTTTTTTTTTTTTTTTTACTCCACTTTTGACCAAAAAGATTTGGAGATCCCTGAGTATATAAATAATCATTTGAAAACATCCTTTTTGTTTATTCAGATAATTTTTTGTCTTTTATTAGCATTTATTTGATGTTGTGAAGGAATCTGTTGGGGCAGGTACTTTTATTACATCCTGCTTTGATGTCAATGTCTGGATTATCCTTTTATTTCCTTTTAAATCAGCATTTAAAAACTGCAAATTCCTATTAAAGAAATCTACAATGCATATTTATGTTGTTTAGTCTTTGGTGCAAACGTTATTGTCGGTCAAGAACGTAGTCTGTGGGTCAAAGTGTCAAGAATATATGTTTTTTTATAACCTTTTTGTCTGGTAACTAAAAATTGCAGCAATCACTTTTTGTCACATTTTAAATTAGTGTTTATCCACGTTTATCAAACACGAAAAATCAACTTTGCCATCATTTAGGTTTCCCACTTGTAAAACCGTCCACCCAGTTCTTGTTAGCAGTCATCCCACCGAATAATCCAAAAGTCCTGAAGTCGGAGGAAGCCTCAGTGGTGTGACGGCGCACGTTAATCTCCAGCCTTTTCACAGCGCCCCATCAAAGCAGACGCTCGGCCGTGGGTATTAAACGCAAAACCACACAGATTTGATGTGCAAGCAGGTACATAATCCTTTGTATGTATTATCTGCATTCCATGTATTCCTCTCACCGTTCTCCGCGCTGTTTCGCCAGCAAAGGCTTTAAGACCCCCCCAGTGTCTAAAAACTGAAGCTGGTCATGACTTAAAACCATCTTTTTTTTCCTCTCTCCGTACACTAACCAGCCTTATTGTGACGAGCCGCGATACCCGCACTCTTTCACCATGAAGGGTTAAAGGTCAGCTCTGTCATTATGAGTGCGTAAACACACGCAAGTTTTGTACCCAGCTAATGTGAGAGAACGGGTCTTGCTCTTTCTATTACCACAAGGTGAAAGCTACATGAATCATCCGCAGAGCAAACAACTGCCTGCTCGAGTCTCTGTTTATAGCAGAACAAGGTATCCAACCATCCAGATAGATAGATAGATAGATAGATAGATAGATAGATAGATAGATAGATAGATAGATAGATAGATAGATAGATAGATAGATAGATAGATAGATAGATAGATAGATAGATAGATAGATAGATAGATAGATAGATAGATAGATAATAAGTTAATAATGAATCACGATGTCAATGCATCACAAGATGTCTAATGAAGCACTTGAAGGACAATCATAGGAAGCTCTCTTATTCCACTGCCGAGCGCCCCGCCCGTCCAATTTTCACTGCCCTGAGTTTCCTTTCCTTTCTATTCTGTGCCAGAATCCATTTGCTCACAACAGGGTTGTGTTTTAGCAGCAGCATGTCTGATTGGTATCCTCAGGCATCACCTGACTGTCCAATATGGTCATACAGAAACAGCCTAATCGTGAGCAAGACTGCTCCCTTGTGACCAATGAGCTTTGCATGTTCAAAGGACCCTCTGCTATGGGAGGGAGGGAGGGACCGCCTGGGTGGGGCCGCTCTTACATTTGAGGCGGCAGTTGTTTTGCACACAGACAGAAGGCAGGTGCTTCGGAAGCTCACGGCATTTGTGTGCATGGTACCGTAAAAAAAGAAATATATACAGTATATATATATATATATGGGGGCGCTGAATGTAAAAGAAAGTGATCACAGTTTTCGTACACACATTTTTTCCACATTTAGCTAATTTCTGTTGATTTTCTGCACATTTAACTTATTTTACACACACATTTTTGTAAGTTTAAATTTTATATCTAAATATAAATTAAATATTCAATATATATCTAAATGTTAAATGTAAATACTGAATGTAAATGTTAAATCTAAATCTAAATGGGTCACTGAGTGCCACGCCCAGTGCCACGCCCCTCCAGGCATTCATAAATGGCATAGCCATGCCAGCACTACAGAGCAGGTTCGGTACATGATAGGACAAGAGAATGGGAGCGCGATTTTGTATACCGATACGACTCTACAAGCTAGCATGGCTGTTTCGTTTGCAGCAGACATAATTCCTGCGGGTGTGACGGCAGCACTACAGGGGGTAATTCCACCGGTGCTGTCCCCATCATTAACAGTAAGTGAAGTAAAATTAATATTATCATTTTTTTTTTATCATCGCTGAGATACCTTGCCAACGTGGCTCTGATGCTACCTAGCGAACAGTCAGCGGCCTTTTGTGAATGTATCACCTACTGAACCTGCTCCGTGGTGTTGGCGGGGTTATACCATTTATCAATGACTGGAGGGGGGTGGCAATGGCCGTTACCTTGAGCGACCGATTTAACATTTACATTTAGATTTTATATTTACATTTAGATTTAGTATTTAGATTTAACATTTATATTCACATTTAATATTTACTTTAAGATTTAGTATTTAGATTTAACGTATAACCTTTAACATTTAGATATATATTTAATATTTACATTTAGATATAAAACTTAAACTTACAAAGCTTTCAATCACATATAACATATGTCTAAATGTGTGTGTGAAATGTGAAAAGAGCTAAATGTGAAGAAAATCAACTGAAATGTTCTAAATGTGAACAAAATGACCTAAATGTGGAGAAAATGTATGTGCGAAAACTGTGATCACTTTCTTTTACATTCAGCCCCTCATAATATCACAGATTTAACAGGCTTTTACCTGCAGAGTTTCTGTCTGTTCGCACACGTTCCCGATTATGCATAATGATCTTGTAGATAGCTGCATCTCTCTAGGAAAAACTAAACAGAAGTTTCAAATGACAACCATTTACAGAAGCCTAAAATACATATTATTTATGCAAACCAAAGAGAAGTTTAAGCATTCAGTCATTCAAGTAATTTTTTAGGCACAAATGCCAAATAGGATCTTCTAGTTTTTATTGAATGACGCAAAAGCCTGTTTAGGCACATATTCAGGGGACCTCTGAGATACTTTTCACGCTATAATTCTGTCAGCATTTTCAACTATTTCAGTATACTTTTCACAGATGAAAGGCCTTTCAGAAAAGATGCAGAAACAGTAAAGTGTTAAAATGGAAAATGAATACTTTTTGTACAACACAAAATATGCACCATACTTTGTAAAACACATGTTTAGCTTTCACTTTAAAGTCAATCTAATCAGCACCACAAGGCTAAAACCGTTAAAAAAAATCAAAAAACAAAAAAAACAGAGCACAGATTTTTCTCTGGTGCGAGGCACCTGTGCACTTAACAAAAAAAAAAAATACATATACATCTCATCCTCTGGGTAGCACATTTTATGGAAATACTGAAGCAGCCATTTAAAAAAGTCAGAAATGTACAGCGATTATTGTCACGCAAAACCAAATTAGTTACAAAGTGGTGTAAGGAATAAAGAAATAGATTTTTTTTAAAGATCACAAAAGATTTAAGTGGATTGATTCTTTTCTGTGGAGCTTTTTGTGTAAAGAAAAAAAAAAGACAAAAACAAGCAGCAGGGTTTTTTGAAAAAAATTAAAAATTAACACTTACTGTAAAACCTCTGTTTCACTTTTTCATTTTTTTCCTACTCAGCTGTGATATGAAATCTGCCACACATTTGTTAACTGTAAACAAAGAAATCACAGCTACTCTGCTGGACAAATGAGACAGTGGCATTTCGAAAGTACTTCAAGGATCTTCTTTTTTTTCTGCGTTGTGATCCGTAAAGACACATCTGTCTGTCGCTTATTTTGATAAATGTATTTTTCTTTTGTGTATCAAAAAGCTGCGAACCGTGTCTCAATCTCCTGCTCAAGGTGACATCGTATGATTGCTTGTTTTTGTTTGTTTTTTGTTTTATTTTATTTCTAAGAAAGAGGCTGGAGATTCTCCAATTTTTTTTTTGACAAAACCGCAAACCTTCACATCGCATCACAGATGCAGTAAACAGCAGTACATTTTATTTTACATATATAGCAATTCAATAATCACAGCTTTTTAGCGTTTTCTCTTAATTTTAAAAGCGGTGAACCAAGTAACCTTTTCTTTTTTCTGTACTTCAGGAGTTTAATAATAATAATATATATTAATAATATTCATTTTGTAATCCATAGTGCAGACATTTAATCTGAAAGTCAGTCCAACTCTACTTGGCTCAGCTGCTTCAGGCAAGCAAAGCTGGCAGGTTTACAGTCTGTATGCAAAAAAAACAAAAAAAAACTGAATATCTACTGCCTGATGTGAAACCTTCTGAAGAAACCCTAGTGAAGTGACGAGTACTTTGATGCCAATAAGCTTGTTTTGAATGTGTCAGGTATATTTTACAGCTTCCTGTTAACTGAGAAAAGCGAGAGCCTTTTAAGAACCCAAGATCTACTGATATCAGTTCCGTTTTTTCATCATTAGAACCTCTGCTGGCTTCCTCTACCGTATCACACCATCCGAGGCTCCATCATTTATTTTTTTAAGACCGTAAACATTTATTTTATCATCACTGTGGTTCCCAGTGATTGCTAGAGGAAAGGGGCTCTGTAATTTTAATTACACCAGCTAAATTTAGAGTTTTCCAGACAGCAAGTACTGCCCTCTGAGAAACTGTGAGTAGTTATCTACGCCTCATCATCAGAGAAGCACTGGAGGACCACATAAACCACGTGACCAGATACCTCTTATTAAAGCTCAGCTGCCTACTTTGGGATTAATCGAATGCCTAGGATTTTTCTGGTATGGGTTGTAGTCCAAAAGTATACAGTAAGGCAACGAATCAAAATGGCAAGATATTGCACCATACAATTCATTTTAATGTATTCAAATCATATACTCGGATCCACTTACATAGTCAAACGTACTTCAAATTACAGTTTCATGCCATCTAATTCAGTTAATCATTAAATACCGGTTTGGTTGAAAGCTGTCAAAGGCCTATTGAATTAAAAACTCCTAATGGAGAAGGAAGCACAAAAATACACAGATGTGTAGTGCGAGAGGTGCACTTTCTGTGTGGATGAAAAAAAGAAAGAAAGGAAGAGTACACCAAGTTAATGGCAGCAATAGATTTGTTAGTGGATCCTTGCAGGTAAAACAAGCAACTAAACGTGGAAAATTCTCAGCTAAGAAGACTGTAAAAAGAAGAACAAACGGTCTGCCGAGTTAGTGGCAGCGGTAACTTAACCCCATTATGTTTTGAGTAGGAAAGAAAAACAGCCCAAAAAAAAAAACACACAGTGGTCCAAGCAAGAAACAAAGCCTAAATACTGAAGCACTGAGTGAAAAGTACTTTCTATAGAAAGGAAAAACAAAAATAACTTACTTGGTTAGTGGCATCCATGACTCTGTCATTGTGTCTGTCATGCTTTAAGACACAGCTAAAGATTGTGGGCATGAGCAAGGTGTGCTTTCTTTGGACAGGTAAACCAAAAAACAATAAATGTTATTGTCTGGTTCAGTGGCTCTGTCCGGTAAAGACTCACTGAACCACGGTTTCTTTCTAAGGAAAGTGAAATAAAGGTACAACATTTGGGTAGTGGCGTTAATAAGCCTGTCAGTGTCTCCTTTAAAGGAACGAGGCACAACTCAACACAGAATAACTTGGCCAGCAGTACTTTCTATTAATTTCTATTTAAAAAAGTATGAATGCGCACACAAAGTTAACGGCTGCAACTGCACCATCACTGGTTGCATCTCGGAAAAAAGCAACCGGTAAACACTGAGCAATCAGAGAAGCATCATTTTTATCAGGAAAAAAAAAAAAACAAGGAGGTAAAGACTAGAAATTACAGCAGCAGCCACTATGTGTCGCGGAGGAAGGGGTCCCAGTTAAAACTAAAATCACCTTTTATGCTCGCAGGACACTTGTTGCTTTATACTTGATTTTTTTATATCCTAAACCAGAAATGCTCCTCTGAGATCATCTTTGTACAAAAAAAAATATGCTTCAGTCTTCCTACTGAGATGTAAATTAAAAGTTCTTTTAAACATAATCTTAATTTTAAACACCCGTGGATGTGGTTATGCAACTATCAGGGTTACCTAACTTTAAAGCCAAGGTCCCTGCTGAAAAAATAAACTTAAAACAAGAAACGCTGATGTTGCATGTCGGTGCAAGTTCATCCTCAAGCGCAGGAACACAGAGCTCATCCAGTGATGTTTGTAGGAGGCAGTCTGTTAAAGTCTTAACACCTTGGCAGATGAGAACATTATCAGGCTTAAATCACTTAAAAATAATTAAGAAGGATCGACTTAAATGGAGAGCGCCTCGCCGGTATTCAACATCGCAAACATTTAAAGCGAAACAAGTCAATTGAAGAGGTAGATTTTATTTGACGTTTTTAAATAACCTAATTAACAACACTGAGAAAAAGAGTTGAATGGTGCTTCGCTTTATGTATAATAGCTCAAAGTTAAGTTTGTTACAGTAAATGCGGAGGTATGTGAAGATTGGAGGTCACTGGTTTTTTATGCGCATAATTCTTTGGTTTCAAAGTTTGTAATTTGAAGGTCTAAAACGGTTTAATTGATCTGCTTGCTCTTAAGTTCAACTATAATGCTACAATGTGTTTTAAGTTCAACTTTCACACCCCAAAGCTCTTTTTGAAGATCTTAAAAGGTTTGATCTCCCTTTTTGCCATGTATTGTGTCTTCATTCGGAAATAGCTGTGATTGCTGGAGTCTTGGAGCCGCGAACTTTAACTGGGACAAGCCTTCATCTTGACATGAATCAAAACATGGGGATGCATTAGCCTCTGATTGAGCGTGTGTCTGTCATGCTCATTTATAGCCCAGACGCTTAGGTGAGCTAATGCATGCACTTCCAGAAACAAAAGCCCAAAGTCTCGAAGCCGAAACGTTAGCTGCCGAGATGCATTAGGAAGGGTTAATGGATAAATAGGAAGTGGTTGGGCCATGCTTTGTTAATGGCCATAACGTTGCCTTTAATGGTACGTCGTTAATGGGAGGGTTTTGTCTCAGGACAGCGGCTCTTTTTTGATCGGCCCCCAAGTCTGCCCACAGGCATCTACTGCCCCCATGAATCCTCCTCACACACACACCACTCTGGGGTCCTGTAGTACCCCGCCCCCCCTTAAAATACATAATTTACGACATAATGGACTTGATTCCTGAGTGCACTTACCACCCGGTCATTTCATCCAGCTGTGATCCTAAGAGCAGCCCCTGCGACCGGTTACAGCTCATCTGCCGAAGTATATCAGGACATTTTTTAAGAGGTTTCCGTGGACGTGCGCGCGAGTGGTCGAGTGTGTAGATAAGAACTTTTTTAAAGACTAACGATCATGGAACAAGATCAATTTCTAGGAAACCTCATGGCAAGTCATTTAGAGGGATAATCACCCATCTTCTAATGCATTTTTATCTTTCCCGTCTCCCTGTCAATTTTTTTAAAGATTACTTTTATGGCACGCGGCGTGAACCATATGTCAACCTCTTGCTACTTTTTCCACATAGGCCTCCTTGATCTTTTAAGACAATCAGGGTTTATTCTTCATTTTCAAACCGAAATACAATAACTGTTGTTTATAGTTCTTATCTGAGCCGTAAATGAGCAACTGGTATCAAATCAAGGGCCAACTAACTGTTTTGATTGTGCTGTCAGCATATGTAGCAAAAGTAGCTTCTTAACAATGGCTGTAAGATTTCATATTCAAATGTCTTACTAATCAAACATAAGATGTACAAGATACCCTTGAATATCACATCTTTCTTTATCTTTTAGAATAAATGTATATTTTTCTATTTCTAATCTATTCATCATAAGGTGCTTAGGACAGTAGCCCTCCTTTTCTATTGTCATCGATAAGCTGTTTACACATACCACTTGGTTAAGCTTTTATTCATAATTAACAAAAAATAATCTGGTGCACGGATGCTTTAAGACTTGGAAAGCAATTTATGAAAACGTGAATGTGACCCTGAATGGCAAAAAATAAATAAATAAAACAGATGGAAGGTTTTAGAGTGGTCTAGTCAAAGTTTGTACTGATTTCCGATTAAGATGCAAGTCAGCAAAAAACATTGAGTCAAAATGAAACTGTACCGATTCAAGAGAAGTTTGACAGATGTTTTTGATGCCACAGTTGCTACGAGCAGTTTACATATTCTTGGGACAATAACTTATTTATGACATATTTCCAGGTTGGTTTTAAAGACTTTTCATTTAAAAACTGCATTTCGAATTTGTAAATATAATCTCTGTGCATTACAAAAAATAAATAAATAGGTTGACGATTAGAAACTAGTTTGACAAAAAAGACAAATGTGTTTCTCAAAATGTTGTTTTGCTGCAGTTAAAGGCTAATTTAAAAGGATAATATAAAAATTTATAGAAATTATGTCATCTTTGTCTAGTAAGTCAATATCGCTTAGTCAATAGATAATGGACCAAGATTTTGTGGTGTGGCCACATTGAGATCTGTGTAATGGAAAGTCTAATGGAAAATGTAAGCACGGAAGCATCAGTTTGAAATAACAGCGCATTTTAGTCCATCGCCATTATATTTTATCACTTAAACCGAGTTTCACGGAGTGAAAATGAGCTCCCTTGCTGCATGATGATGTAGGAGAGTCAGGAGACGTCCTGTGCTTATAGATGAAGAGCTTCATCTTCCTCTGGGCCCATTCTTTCCATGTGCATGGTGTTGTTCTCTCCACCCACTCAGATAAAGCGTAGCAGGTGCAAATAGTTTCTACCTGTTCTTGAGGGCTTGTCAACAGGTATTCTGGGAATTGTAGAAAATCAAAGCATGTAGAAGCAAACACGCCACAATGTGAGTCATCTTCCTCATAATGTGTCACTCATGCATAAAATTTTGACACTAGGATTGAATATAAAAAGGAAATTCAGTTTCAGAGGATGTGAGCTTTACCAAAAAGATTTGATTTTTCTTCCCATAACTTCATACTATTACCATCGGCACAAATAAGCAAACCAAGGTGCTTTGATACAGATCTGTGTAAAAAAACTGATTTTTTCCAACATGTTGTGTTACGCCTACAGTTACAAAAGCATATAATTGAGAGGTTATGTGACTGACCAACAGAAGTAGTGCATAATTGTAAAGTGGAAGGAAAACTGTGGTACTTTGAATAGTACCACAATCTTTTCATGTAGAGATACGATAGGAAATTGCATTTTTAATTTTTTGGTGGCCTTGACAGATTCTTTAAAGATTAATCACTTAAAAACATTTATCTTCAAACAATGTTTCATCTCGGCAGCTATATCGAGTAATTTCACAAGTGACCTATAAACCTTAAACGCTGCAATTTATTTATATATTTTTATAACTTCTATAGTTTTTTCAGACTGCACAAACTGCACCTTTTTAAAATATAAATTACACATGCTAAATGTTACAAATGTTTCTTTACTGTATTTTTCGTGCACCGCAAGCATCTGTGTAACCAAAAACAAATTGCTTGTATGTGTGAGCATACTTGGCCAATAAAGCCTGATTCTGATTCTAAATCTCTTCCTTCCTCCCCAAGTCCTCCTCTCGTTTGGCTTTGTCGTCTGTTCTCGTCCCCGTCCCCCCGATGAGAAACAAAGGTAGAATCCGATCCCTCTTCGGCGAGTCTGTGCAGGTTTTTAGGGCCTCCTTGGTACAAAGTTGAAACCCGAGTACACAGAGGAAGGGTTTTCAGTCAATGCGCAACAATGGGATCTCGACAGGTGCGACTGCAGGCAGTGCATTAGCCCCGATCCCGCCCGCTGTGGTCTGCGTGTGTCTGTTGACCACACATGACGTGGCTAATGAACATTGTATTCTTCGCCCGAGGGGAAGAGATGAGGCTATCGATGCTTCGCTTTTGAAAAATGTTTCTTGCCACCCCAGCAGGGAATGAACTTTGCATCTGCCTAGAAAGATCTTCGTTGCTCAGGACTTATAAATTGCTTCAAGAGTCTTTAAAATGTTAGTGTGTGTGCAGTTGCTCTGGTGTGCCTTGTAAACCGTCTTATACAGGCACAAATGATTTGAATGCTAGCCGTAATATATTTTGAATTGTCTTAAATTGGGCGACATGCTTGCCAGGCATGACTGGTTTTGTCATTTTTGGAGAATGGCGGACTAAAAATGTTGCCATGCTGCTGGGCTGAAGGAAGGGAAGCCATTAAGTTTAATAGACTCAGGGTAATAATACTGTGTGTTGGACTTGCTCCGTGCAGGTTCTCTGTTTGCTGTGTCCACACGTCCCTGAAGGAACATACGGTTGTTTAGTTATGCCCAACAGAGCAAAAACACGTGAAGAGATCTGACTCATTTTTAAAAAGTAGTC
The DNA here is from genome assembly GCA_032876305.1 of Orestias chungarensis. NCBI lineage: Eukaryota > Metazoa > Chordata > Actinopteri > Cyprinodontiformes > Cyprinodontidae > Orestias > Orestias chungarensis. The sequence continues at coordinate 1,507,828 of JAVLVB010000318.1, read as the reverse complement.
CGGATAATAAGATCCATTTTAGTAATTTCCTTTGGAGCCAGTGCAATCAGTTTTTAGCTCAGTAGCCGAGCAATGGAAGCTGTGCTGCTAATTAGACCTTTACGTTTATAACGTTTGAAGTAAATGTGCTCTTTAAAAAAAGAATACCTCAACTTTTTACCTTATCTGACAGTTTGACAGGGATCATGTGATGGTCGGACATTGTTCCCCGTTTTTTATTTTATTTTTATTTTTATATTTGTTCACCTTTTGCACTGCCAGTTCAGTTTGCATCGGGTATCAGAGTCGCAGCCGGTTTCTGTTTGCTGTCTACCCACCTGCAGCTTATTGTCTTAACGTTCCTCAGTGTTTTTAAGCCTATGGCTTTCTGTTGTCTTTGTCGGATGTTTATTCTAAGTAAATTAAGTTTGGGTTTTGAAACACATATTTGCTGGTGTATGCTAGCATTTGGGATCATCAGCACACAACTTCTGACACCAAAGACCCAGGGTTGCATAATGCTTTTAGCCCAGAATAGCTTTCCACATATGTTCCATTCTAAGATTGGTATTTCCTTCTGTAAAAATCCTAATATTCTGCCTAAAATGAACTGTAGCAGCTGATATAACTCACTAATAAAAGACTTAAGTATAAGTCTGCTATTAACTCTATGCCAGGACTGCCCAACCAGTCGATCGCAATCTACTGGTAGACCGGTTATGACATGACAGGAAGTCAGTGTTGCCAACTTAGCGACTTTGACGCTATATTTACCAAGTATTCAGACCCTCTAAAATAAACCAAAAAAAAAAGAAAAATTAAAAATTAAATAACAAAAAATGAAAAGAAAATATTGTTGTTTTTTCCGGCCAGTCACGCCCGCGTGGGCTTCTAACAGCAGCTGCGCCAGCTGGTCTACGTGGACGTGCTCGGCGCGGCCGAGACAGCAGCAGCGTGGCGTGCCTTCTGCGCCTCTACCTGCGCTGGAGTACTCGCAGCACACGGACGATCAGGGAGAAGCTGTGCAGCGCCGTGCTGGCCGGGGAGTGTGTGTGTGTGTCTTTCTTTCAGGGAGTGAGTGTGTGTGTGTGTCTGTGTGTATGTTTGTGTGTGCGTTTGTGTGTGCGCGCGTGCATGTATATATATATATATATATAAATATGTAAATAGTTATAGTATAGAAATAGTATAGTAGTCGTAGTAAATAGTAAAAGTGGTCCTTTTCACAGCTTGTTTTACATATTTTACAATAAATTGTTCATTTATTTTTGCACAATTGAGTTATTTTGTCATGTAATCTGATTTTCATTCATTCCAGGTCTTCAATCAAAAAATATACAGCAACATATTTTCCTTTCTATAATGGGTATTTTTACTTCTGTTGAAGTTTTTATGAAACACTGCAGAAATGTTCCCATGTTATGTAAGCATATTTGGTCAGTAGCCTATATGCATTCAATGATGTTAGCAGTCTTGTTTCCCTCCAATATTTATAATTATAAATTCCCCTGCTGCCTAAAAATGCTTTGATGAAGTGAAAACTCAGTGACGTAATCAGTAATCGGTTCGGTACATAAAGCTAGCCTCCTCCTCCCAGTGCCAGGTCTCCCACTAAGGCAGGATGTGATTTCTTCTTTTCAAACAGAGATCTACCTGTTTTTTTATCTGGTTTATTTTTCTGTTTGATTCATATTACGATCAGTTATGGCTATTGCTCATCATCCAGATTGGTGTGTGTGTGTTTTAGAGAGGGCGGTTTGTGATTTGATGTCTAATGGTTGTATGACAACAACAAAACGTGTTGTGAGGGTAGTTACTGGAAATGATCTGAGGGGGTTTGCGATGTTGACACTGGACTGGTAGATCTCATGAGGTTGGCTACTTGAAAAGTAGATCTTGGGACAAAAAAGGTTTGCACCCCTGCTCTATGCCATTAACGTTAGTTAACCTTCATGTAAAAGCAGCCAGTTCATGCAAATTGACAAAGCTATTAGTTTTATTGAGAAAGAAAAAATAGGTTATTTGTTCTATTTACAGTAAGTTAAATTGAATTGCCAATGGTCTAAGAAAAAGCTTTCAAAAAATCTTAAACTTGACTTACTGACAGAAACCCTGTTTCTGGATGTGTTTTTATCAGACGACGTCACAATTATTACAGACTCTGGAGAGCTGAGGGAGGGTGGGGCAAAGTTAAGTGGTTTGATTACAAAGAGAGAGAAAAAAACCCACTATTTTCTGTTGATCTGTTGAGCGACCATGAAATTCGACCCCAGCTCATATGCAAGCAGCAGAAACAATTCAATCTGAATGCAACAGGTGGGTGAGGGTCAGTGTTGTCTTATTTTAGAAAAACACTTTTTGGCTTTCTTGTTTTTCTGGTATCCCACTAACATTAAATCACTGAAGTTGTTAGAAGGAAAGATTTCTGCAGTCAGTTTTGACAAAGAAAGGGGTTAAAAAAATGTAACAGAGGTAGATGCAATAATTTTTAATAAGCGGTGGCTTAACCTATTCCGTTTTATGCTGATGGTTGCAGCAAAAGTGTTTGAAAAGTGTTACATGGGAGGTTTACAGTGAAAATAAAATATTAACCCAAAAGTAACATCATTGGTGCAAAATAAGTTAACAGGTTGTGGTACCAAGTTGTTTTAATGTTGGACTTTAGAGTCAAAATACAAACCTTTAGTGAAGTTAGCCTTTAAAATGAGGCAACAAGCAGGTGAGACATCAAAGTGACTTTCTCAATTAGTGTATAATTGGTTTAGCTCATTTCTATAGCGCTACCCAGAAAGCCCTTTTTTTTTTTTTTCTCCTTCTCAACAAAGGTCACTGCTTTGACTTTAAATGCTGATTTAGTTTGCTGAATGAGTTTTAAACTGATAACCAACAAATTATAAAAGGCTGAGCTTAACACCACAGTTATATGAAAGTCAGAAGCGTATTGCCCCCCACCCCCACTGTTATCTCCATGTGAAAATGCTAACATACTGAAGCATTTAATGTGTGAAAGTAAATTGCTCTGCTTTTCTTGATACCAATTTCACATTTCATTGTAGTCTCATTGCATTGCCATGCATGAATGCAGTGTTATATTAGTGTCAGACAATATCACACGCTCTTTTTTCCCCCTCATAGAGCTAATACATGTGTGAGACTTCAGACAATGTTTTTGTGGAAGTTATAGATAAGAATCCTTCGAGAGTGGATCACTTATTAAAAACCCCCCCAAAAAAAAAAAACAGTAGATTGGCCTAGTTCAGCCATCCGAGCTGCAGATGGAGCCTTCGGGGGGGCTTTGTCAGAAAATGAAAGCTTTGTCGCAACTCTTTTTGTCCAAAAATTGACCTTCCTTTCAGACAAAAAGGTCAAGAAGCTGCAGAATTACATCTTTGTGTTTTTTTTTTTGTTTCATTCTGTGGCCAGAAGCAGGTGGTGTGGCGCAAAGTAGGAAAATTGTGCCAAATCTAGATGTCACAAACTCATTGATACTTTTTTTTACCAACAACTGGGCTTTTGTCAACTGGAGAAGAACCAAAAAAAGTGAAGTCTGCTAAGATTACAAAATAGAAACATGAAGTGTTCTTTACCACCATCAGAGAAATACAAAAAATGTATGATTTTGGACAAACATATTATTGTATGATAACATTGCTTTTTTTCGTTTAGGAATAAATAGTTTCTTGGTATTTTTTGTTTAAATGTTAATAATCAATTCCAAATCCAATTATAGTTTGCATTTAAAAGCGAAGAAGAAGTTTAATCTTAAAAAAAAAATTTTATCTAGTTTTCCTGACATTAGGGGAGATGCACAGATCAAAGAATCTGAGCACAAATTATTATATATTATCAACAATTATGGAAAGCTTGAAGAAGCCAAAACTGATTTTTGTCGATTCCACTTTCTTTTTTAGAATTAAAAGTATATTTTTCTACCTGTAGTGTCCCTTTTATAGTTTTTGGGTTGTTCGTTCTTTCTCATTACATGTATGAAAAATCAATCAGCCGCAAAAAGCGTGACTTTTTATTTATTTTTTTCGTCCACCAGCTCTTGACAGTTAAAAAGTACAAGCTGATGCCTTTACGTTTATGCTCCAAAGACAGTGACAGGCAATTACTGTGGGAAGGAAAGAGCTAAATTACAGAGCATACAGTGTTGACGGTTGGAATGGTGCCTTGATGGTTCAGCTCGCTTGGAAAAAAAAGGGGAGAGAGGAGCTGTGTGAGAGCCATGTTCTGCGAGCCCTGCTGTCAGTTATCCATCAGCAACATGATTACACCTCTTCCCTCGAGAGAGACAGAGAGATAGTGAGGATGTAGTTGTGTGTGTGTATGTGGGTTTTTTTTTTTTTATGTCTCTCTTCTGTTTGTTGATGTTACACACTTTGTGAGCGTGATACTGGAGCGGAATTACAATATAGTCATGTGTCTGTCATAGTCAGTAACATATGAGCCGGTTGAGTATGTGAAGGGTGAAAGGTGTGACAAAGCAGCGGAGCTGAGATGGTAAAAGATAGCTACGAGGATGCTTTGGGGACGGCGAGTGATAGACTGTTCTGGTTTTCCAAAAAAAAAAAAAAAAACCCTCTCTCTCACCTAAGAGTGTGACGGCAATTTTTCCTGACAGCAAGCATTTAGAGATCGAGCTTATTAAATCACTGATCTCTCTCATTCGAGCGACTTGGCGCGGCTAATCAAAATTCAGCACTTGTTGAATTATTAAAGGAAAGACAAGGACGAGAAGGGGAATGTCACGGAAGGTTAGGCTTTCTTTGATTTCTCTCTCCTTAGGCAAGTGCGGTTCACTAGAAGAATCTGGCCTTTCTCCGAGTTGTATTGATCTAGCCGGAGTGGGTCTGTTTGCCCCGTCCACGCCGAGCCGACTGTGAAGCGAGGCTATTTGCCGTCAAGTCTTTGTGGACATGCGCCATGGGATCTCCATTCACTGAGCAAGGCTCATTTTCGGCGCTTAATAAGTTTGGACCTCCTGTTTTCATTGGGATGTTGTAGGTGAAAGGCACACACATACACTCCTGCACAAATAGGAGGTTTAGGTGTAAGGTAGCACAACAAGGATACGGAGACTTTTGCAGGTTGCAAGCTGATTTCCCAGGCGAGCTTCTATCTGAGCTGTCGTCAGCCATTTTCTCTCTCAGAAAGAGGCACCTTAATCAGGAACATGAAAGTATCTCCTGTGGTGCTGCCTTCTGTCTCCGTCACTCACCTGTCTATTGCTTGATTTACCTTTTTCAGGAGCATTAGCAAACTTTTTTTTTCTTGCCCAATTTGAGAGCTTTGCTTCTATAACTGCAGTTGAATTCAGATAAAACCCTAGGACCCGTGTTATTTTTGGTTCAGAGGACTAAAATGCCTTTCTTTGATTTGTAAAAAACCAAGATGTATTGAACTGGAACTTTTTTCTTGAGAGGTAGGTTTATTGTCAAGAGATGTCTGCAATCAGTCACAAAAGAATTCAGTCGGGGTGTTTGTTTGCAACGACGGTGAGTTGATGGATCCGAATCTATGGTGCTGTGAAGAAATATTTAAGTAAGGCATTTAATCACATTTATCGAGATTAACGAAAACGTTTGGTTCTGGCAACATCCTGATGATTTGATTTCTGTCAGAATCAATAAACAATTTCAATGAGATCTCTCTGAGACCACAAAGTAGACAAAAAAACAAAAACATAACACCGCTCGGTCTGAAGAAATTCAAGGACAATCATACACAAAGCCATTTCTAAGGCTTTTGAACTGAAGTTAATAACAGCCTACCAAAGGTAGTTTGTGGGTGTCTTGACAACTTGGGATAAGGTTGAAGTACAGCATTTATAGGAGTAAAGGCCACTATTTAAAGCCTTATTTCCACTTAGTGGTACTATACACTACTTAGTGATCCATCATATTCAGAAAAGCCTTTCCACCACCAGTTGGACAGTCAATGGGCAAGTGGGGTTAAACCCAAATCCCTGATGTTGCGGCATATTGGTGCTACGACAAAAGTGAGGTAACGTGATCGTCGCAAGCAGTGACATGTTTCTGTTCCCCAATCAATACATTGTGCTATGTAATACCAGTAGATCCACCCAACTTTACCATGTCCCTTTGGACCTACAACAGACAAATGTTGTGTAAGGAACCTCACTGACACGTGTCACTGTTCGGTGTAAACAAGGCATTAGTGCACATGGGTGTAAATACATTTGATTTGTTTTCACCAAACTTGAGCATTTTCATCTTTGTTGGGAACTGTCTCTGTGAAATTACTGCCTTGGCAGTGGACCTAATCAGTCCCTTGGTGACTTAAGTGACAAATTAATTTAAACTAGCTAGTCACTTGGATCAATGTAAGCTTTTACCTTCACAGTTTTAGGTTAACAATGAATTAAAAATTAAATCAGCGGTAGATCAACATTTTAATCTGCTAGACTAGGAGTCTGAAACCTGTAGATCCGGACCTGCTATTGGCTCTTCGACTCTCAACAAAAACAATTATTAATGATAAACATTTTCCACATTTTTGGTTTCATTTCTTTTGTTCTGTGCCCCAATGAAATCCTGGCTCCGCTTGTAAATTAAACTAGAATGTACAAAAAGATCACTGACAGTCATGAAAATCCACAGATGTCTGTGAAAGACAGGGGACATGAAAATGTACAAAGGTCATGATCACTGTGGAATCTATAAGTTTGCAGGACACATTTTGATCTAGATTTTAACTTTAAAGCATAGTTAAAAGCAAAATGTTCTTTTCTAGATGTGAAAAGCATAATATATTTTTGTTTTGGACACAATGTTTTAGTTCTGTGAAACAATTGTCAGGAAATTCTTTTTACCTTGTAAAACTGAAACAATATGCTGTACGTCAGTCTTTTTTTTTTTTTTTACTACAACAGTAAATGCGGACCCTGGCTATTGATTTAGTAAATAGTTTTCATTCATTCCTTAATTGGAATTCAGGAAAATGTGGAATTTGCAACATAATAAAGCCGATTTCATGGGACCCTACTTTTTTGTGGTCCAAAACAACAAGTTTTTTTTCCCCTGCAGAGTTTTTAACAACAAAGTCGCAAGGGATACAAGACATACTAAACCCTAAGACAACAATTAGAATATTACCAACATCCCCTAAAAGGTAACTTATGATAAGCACAAGTTAACAGATGTAATCATTCAGAGCTTAAAAGCTTGTTGGTCCAAACGGCAGGGTGCTATTACAATTAGCTTTTCTCTGCTTAAAGTATTTGTTTCTCCTACTGACCTAAAGAAAATGCTGAAATGTTGTTGAATGTACAGTTTCAGTTTAAGAGCTGCTTTAATCTGTAGTGCTTCGTCTAACTTTATTTTTAATAACTCATTGATTGGCAACGCCAGGCAAATGTTTCAAGTACAGGACAATGCAAAGTTCTTTACATAGAGTTTTAAAGCACATTACGATTTAACAGCATAAAATCAAGGGAGAGGAAAATACATTGAAAAGTACAATTAACAACAAAGTTGACAGTTTAAAACACATCATTTTCATTAGTAGATTGTCTGTTCCTATTCCCAGTGTGCCAGCACTTTTAAGATTCAAATGCTTGAAATAACTTCTATTCTGTCATAAACCTTTATATTCCTCAAAGGGGCTTTGATTTACCATATATAGAGGTATTTCTGTTCCCACTGCTGGTGCGCCCCGCTCTACTTGTTAAAGGTTTTATTACTTAGAAAGTCCTCTATTCTGTTGCATACCTTGCTTTTCCGCAAAGCCGTTATGAAAATAACACTACCTTTTCTTCCCTCTATGGAGGCGTCCACACTAAAGACTGTGGCCAGCGTAACCTTTTAGTACTCCGTATGGTGTGTTCACTGATTAGTAATAGGCTGGATTTTGGAGTTTCTAATGACTAGGCAGAGCTGACCAACGGTATCTTTCCCCGGTATTACTTATAAATTGCTGTTTTCTATCCCTTAACCGGACGCTTGCCGTTATCCTCTTGTTGTAAAGAAAACCGTTGAAGGCGATAACTTTTTTTTCTTCCTGTTATGCATTGTGTGTCAACCTCTGTGCAAATGTTTGTCACTCCGGAGACACTGTTCATCTACTTCTGTTGAGAAGGATTACCTTATCTCAGCAAACAGCAGGAGCTCTGCTGTCTCTAACTCAACATGTGTGATTAGTTCTCATTTTGTTATAGTGTAATCTCCCCAGATAATGGCTTTATTTAATGAGCACTCTTTTAAAGTTTTCAGAGATGCAGCTTTATTTGAATATTCTGGAGGAAAAAAATTTATTTGAATTTTAAATGGAAAGGATTCTATTAAGCAGGAAAAGAGATAACCTTTTCCTTCTCTGCTGTGCTCATGGTGTAATCTAATTCTAACTTATTCTTGTTTTTATGAGCAGTTGTTTGATTCTCCCTAGCAGGTTGTGCTGCATTTTCTGCAGAGATGTTTGGCTCTCATCACTTAATATATAAAAAAATAAACAATTGCTTGCTGCACACATGTTCACATTACAATGCATACCAAAGAAAAATATAATCACTTTCAGCGGGCTGTGTAACGGCTTCAGAATATTTTTTTACTTACATCCCCCAAGCACCAGCTCCCACAGGTGAGGCACACAATCAAGATAGTGAAAGATTATTCCTGGCACCGTAAATTACCTCCAAAAAATTTAATGTAGCAGGATGTCATCGAAGTTGAAACTTATGCAAAACATGTCCCCCTGTCTCCCAAAGAGAGCTCATTAAAAGCCCCCTCTCGATATATTCACAATGTCTCCATTAGCCCGTTTCTTTCTCCCCCTTCCACACAACGTGCGCAATCATTTCTGCCTGGATCAGAAACCTGCACGTTTCATTACATTTCCATCAGACAGGCAAAATAGCAGGGTGCAGGATAGCTCCATCAGCATGCTGCATTCAAACAAGCTATCTGCAGTACGAGTTCAGGTGAATCCCATAGAAGAAGAAAAAGCAAGGTGCAGATGTATATGGGGCTAGCTGGAGTTTAATGCAGTATTTTCATTAGATGCTAAAAATCTAAAGAGTTGATGGTCTTCATTAATAGGGAAGAAAATAAGAAAACACCTAAGATATTGGTGTGGAGTCCTAGTCTTTAGGTTACTTAAAAAGCAAAAATAAAATTATATGTGTTACAAACAATGAAAGGAATCAGAGCTAGGAATTCAAGTAACCTGGCTGACATGTTTGCTAGAAAAATATCCCGCTAAAAGTGTCAGCAGTAAAAATGTGGTGATGTTTTGTCTCGTACCATACTGTCACTGGTAAATGTCGCCCAGCCTCATTGTGAATGCAGGGATTGTAGCTCTGTGGATGAAGCCCTAAGGTAGGCCTATGTGTCTCGGATAGTTTCCATTGGGGTGGGGGTAGTCCACTTTGATGCTCACATAACTTGTTCCTGTTTAGTGGACACAGCTGTCAGTGCCGATTATCGTCATAGATTTCCTCCATCTTACTCCATTAACTACACACTTTTTGGTGTATCTGCATTTAAAAAAGCATACTATATATTATTTAACATCTTTATTTTTAATTCCTTATATTTTTTTGGCTGTCATGCTTACCCAGCTTTTGCATTGGAAGTGGTAAAAACTTATAAAGAGTACCTTTTAGTAGTAATTATACTTAGCATCAAGAAAAACTAATATAACCGGCAAAGATAAAAAAATATTTATGAATTGAAAGAAATGGGACTGGAAATATATGTTTGGTATTGAGAGCCACTGTGACAAGAAAATGTCACATCTATAAAATGTTTCTTATGAAACATCTATAAAATGTTTCTTAAAAAAAATTGTCCTGAGCACACCAACTTCACTTTTGTTTAAGAACAATTGAAATTGGGTAGAAACAGGTTAGGGAGGGGCAGTGTGACACTATTCTGCTCCATACTACCAGAGGTAACTTTGATCACTATCAATTCTCTGGAATCTCGTTATAAGGATTTGAACCCTTAAGAACAATCAATTTTAAACTGTGTTTTTTTATTTATTCCTTCATACAAATAGACAAGTAGGGCTATGGTCTACTTTTAAAGCAGGCCATGAAGGTTTATTGACCTTTGCCATGTAGATTGTCTTTAATCTAAACTATAGCAATCAAAAAAAGACAATTTGTGAAGATATTAAAAGCTACCAAGGATCAAATTTAACATAATCATTAGGATTTTGGAGTTACGTAAAAAGCCAGTTGTTTTTTCGTATTCTCCAAGATTCATAAATCTTATTATTCTCTACAGAGGTAGTTAATGCATTTCCCAAATGTCTAGCCAATGCTTTTACGTTGCCACGGGGTAGGAAAGTCATATCAGCCAAAGAAGTAGCTGTAACACCCTAAAAAGCTCCAGGACAGTGACTCAAACCAGCTCTGTTTCTAACAGATGTAATTAAGTCTGGATTTTGTCATCCCTCTTAGTTTGCGGTGCCTTAAAAACTGTTTTTTTTGGTTCAGAACCAGACTAGTAGTTGTTTGACAGCTCAAAATGATGAGCGACAATTGTTGGGCGCGGAAACTTGTTTGGCTGAGTAACAGGAACATGGCAACGAGAGCAGAATTTGATGACTCCAGGCATGCTGTTTGATTTTCTTTTTCTTTCTTCTGTTCATTAATAAATCACTGCTGCACTCAACTATTTTATGAACTCCTGTGATAATTCTGACTCGATGCAAAAGAGGAAACAAGCATTTCTGCGCCTCACCTCTGCAATACGTCACATTTACCGTACAATCCGTCCTATGAGGTCCCAGTGGTTACTAGACAATGGTTACCATAGTAAAAGTATTTACTTTCATTCAAACTGGATTCAAATGAGGCCCATACACACAGCAAATTAATTCGCTCCAACTCTGTCACAGCAAATAGGAAACCTTTAAAGGTCCAATGGGTTTAGTGTGAAACTGAGAATGAAACTCTCAATGTGTGCTGCTTAGTTTTCTTCCGTTTTAGGTTTTTTGTTCCTCCAAGAACATAAGTCACACAATTTCAAAGCTGAGTGAACACAACCAAATATTCAAGCATCTTCATTCCTTTCCCATAAATACACAGGCATGACTTGTCACTGATTCAACAGATAGAAGAGATGGACGGCTGGCCACTGCTTTTGTTCTCGTGCGCTGAACTGCTGTCGAGCTGTTTGGGATTTTAGCTGTCAGATTGGTGCTCCCGCACGCCCACTTGCGCATTTAGCTAAGCCTGAACTCTGAAGAGTCTGAAATGTAAATCTGGGTGCCAGACACGTGTGCAGCCCCTCATTTTCAGTCGAACCGCAGCAGCCTTCTCTTCTCCACGGCCCTCTGGCTTTAACCCCTCATCACAAAGCGTTGAGACATTCTCTGCTTCTTGTTCATGTTGTCTCCATGGTTGGGATAACATATAAAACAGGGAGGGAAAATGATTTACACTCTAGGAATTGTTGTATGATTAATTATTTGGCGTCTTTTTATTTATTCCTTAGCAGCGGTTCTACCAAAATATGCAGCATGTGTTTTAACAAGTAATATAAGTATTATATCAACAGAATACTCAACGAGAAATCCCTGTGTGAATGGCTTAGAAATAACATAACATAACATTTATTTCATTTGCATGACTTCCAATGAAATATTTTTAATATAATCCTTAATTTGACCACATTTATTTAATGGAGAATAACCTACCTTCTAAAGTAATAAAAAAAAAGGATTTCCATGATTAAGAAACTCAAACTTTGTCTTTCTTTCTCAGTCACAGGTTTGGAAAACATTACCGGCCTGTATGGGGAAACGGTGGAGATTCCTTGCAACATTGGAGCCACTAAAGACATCATTATGACTAAATGGAAATATGTAAGTCACACTGGAGGTCACGACACTGACATCCATCTGACACCCATTTATCATGTCTGAGCCACGCCCAGTCTGGGAGCGGGAGGTTCGCGTTCGAGTATCCATCTGTCACCTCCATATGACTCCCCATTATACATGAGGCGGGGGAACAAAACATTTTGCATGGCTTTAACTCAATTGTAAGACATATTTGACGGACAGATAATGAAACCCCAAATTGACTCTTCTCTCTTCTTTAGACCAAAGAACCATCTGTGCACGGGGACCTCATGGTCAAGAAGAACGACGAGGCTGCTGTGGTCTCCGCAACAGATGAATACAAGGGCCGCATCAGCATGGCCGCAAACCTGAGCCTTTTACTGACTGATGCCAAACTGACGGACCAGCACATCTTTACTTGCATGGTGGCGTCTCCCAGCGATATTAAGGAATATTTAGTAAATCTGGTCATCCATAGTGAGTACTGGCTTGGTGCTTCTGCTTTGAAGCTCTTCTGTGACATTTTTAAATTGTTCAAAAACACCACTGTTGAGCTGAGTGTGCTCCTCCTGGTTTTGCAACACCTTTTTTTTTAAATGTAGTAAACCAAGTGATTCTTATTTATTTTAACTCACTAATTAAATGAAAAGGAATAAACTGGAGAAATACATATCTTCATTAAAAACAGAGATATATATTCCTAGTGTTTATTTCTGTGGGTTTACGGCTTGTAAAAACCCACAATTTAGTATATTAATTTTACAAGGACCTGTTAAAAAAATCTTGCTTTAAGTCCATATATATTAAGCAGTACAGATAGCCAGTATTTGGTAAGGCTCTGAATCACTGCATTTATGCCGCCTGGCTTGGAGGCAATCAGCCTGTGGCTCTCATGAGGTTTTTAAGAAACCCCAGGTCACTCTAACTCTAGCCTCTTGCTTAACTGCATTCTTAGCTTTCCTGTGTCTCTTCTTATTTTGTAATGACTTGACAACCTTCCCAACTTTTTACCCCCTAAATCTTTGTATCCTGCATTAAACAACTAGATTACTCACTATGGACCAACACCAAATATCCCAAATCTTTCCTACGGATAGGAACTTCATGCTGGACTTGAAGCAAATTGGAGTCTATGCCTCCCCTCCCGATCTTGAATTCTCAGTTAAATATTAGATTGGTGTAAATAAATATCACACAGCATAGCCGAGTTAAGCTTCTGACTTTATGTCATGTCCAGGAGTGGCTTCTCGAAACTAATGCAACAGTTGTAGTCTAGAAAGGTCTGGCACTGGTGGCTCTTATATCACTGACTATTGTGTAATTGTACTATATGTTTTCCTTCCATTGAATTTTCCATTAAAAAGCATGGTCACAGTACTTTGTAAACATTCAGCTCTGAACTCTTGTGTATCAGCCAACTTGTTGAGGCTTCGATAAATCAGCTTCTCAAATTCATTGAGGTGCACCTGCATTCATTCTCTGGTCTAACTTGACAGTGAGTTTGGTGTAACAATAAATTTCATAACAAGAAGTTGCTCCGTGAAGAAACAACATGCCAAGATAAGAGGTTTAAGACAGCTAAGAAGCTGTGGGACAGCCAAGTCTCCTCTGGGACAGAATAAGTTAATTTACTTTGGATTTTAAGCCTTTTAACCCTGCAGACTTCACATGCACAAACAGCTCTTTAACACTCCTCTTTAAGGTGCCACTATGAGTGATACCAGCAGTAGTTATGCTTCCACTTGCATCCTTTTCAATAACATACTTTTTGTATATTTCAGAGTCGCCTGAAGCTCCCTTTATAACCGAAAAAGCAGAGGCGCTGGAGATTGGCAAACCCACAAAGGTATAGTTTATTTTATGATAATTGTTGCATATACCTACAGTATTTTCAGCAGCAATTCATTAAGGGAAATCCCTGATATGTGCAGCTCTATCGTGAGACCTATAGGAGAGACCATGAATGTTAATAGAGTAATGAGTTCTTTGAAGTGATTCTCATAAATTAGTGAAGAGCAGAACCCCTCCTTCCCTGCAGCAATTAGAATACTCAGAGGATTGGACGGGCTTTAGAAAAGCTTCGGGCATTTCATGGTCGGTTGCGTGGAAAAGTCTTTTACTCATCAAATGCTGTGGAGGTGTCAAAAAAAATAAAAATAAGCTAATATGTTTGGTAATTTAAAACACAAATGAAATGCTGGATTTTCACAGTCAGGGCTTATGACTTTAGTGTCTTGTAAAGGATTCATACCATTCTTCGTTGTCTCACATTTTGAAACATAACAACTAACCTCTATTTATTTTTAGCCGTGCATGATGGACCACACAGTGCTGAAATATAAAGTGAAATTAAAAAAAACAACAACATACGAATTTCTTTTAACTTTCGGACTGAAGTTGAATTGGAACAAACTTTACTTGTATTTGATCTGTTAGAATTACCAAACATTTGTATAGTTGCTTAAATGGACAGAAATGAGAGAAAGATTATGAAAGATTACTTATTTATTCATGTTTTTAAAGTCAGAAGTTTAGGTGGGACTACTTGCTCGAAACATAGAGAGCAATGCGGAACTTTTCTTTTTTTTCGTTGCGTTAATTAATTAATAATTTGGTGGTTTAACTTATTGAAGTTTTTTTTTTATTATCCATAGCTTGGAAAATGTGTCGTAAAAAATGCTAATCCACCCGCAAAGATCATCTGGTTGAGGAACAACAAAACCCTTTTGCCCGATGGAAAGCGTGCGTATTCTTCATCCTGTTGCATATCTAGAAACATTAGCAACATGTCACCTTTGTAAATAAATCACACAGAGATGTCAGCGTTTGTTTTGAACATTTAGTCTTTTAAATCAAAGTTTTCCTTCACCTTTTTTCTTTTTTTGTTTGTTTAGGGATTTTGGTTAATGACATTGTGAGCAAACAACCTGTATCAGGACTGTCAAGCGTGGAGTCCACACTGCAGTTTTCTGCAGAGAAAGAAGACAAAGATGCCCAGTTCAGCTGCAGGGCCGAACACCCTCAGGCTCGTGGCCTTGTTTCACCCTCTGAGAGTTTCAGTATTACCTGTAAGTTACACTGAATTTATACTAACAGCTGTTTGGTAATGAAAGTTGCGATAAAAGCAAAATTCAACATAAACTCTTCTCATTGATATTGGTAGTAACTGGCAGGATACTTTATAGACTGTTAAAGTAATTATCAGCGAGTGGACAGTATATTTAGTTTTTTCACAGGTTAGCAGTAAAATTCACGTCAGTTCAATTAAAATAATACTTTAAACTGAACATTAAATAAATGCAAAAAATAATACCAACTGACATAAAGCTTAAAAAACTGTAAGACGGTCAAATAGATACTAAAAGTAAAGATAAAAAATGTCACTTAACGCAATGAAATGTTCATCTTTTTCTGTTTATTTGTAAAAACCAAGAGATTTTCTTACCGCCTACAGCAGATAACTTAGCCCTGCATGTGTTTCGTGTTTATTTGCTTAGATTATACAAGTAAGAAAAGTCATAGCTTTAGGGTTGCTTTGTTAAATGTGGGAAACCTTTGTTCTCCTTAATCCCAGTGCTGGGATGAACCTACATGGATTACAACTTGTATTTTTGTCTGTTGCAGTGTAGACAGTGTATTGCTCACCTTTTTATTAGTCAAGCTTCCTAGAGTCAATATTACAACTATTTTGACCATAATTTCTTCTGCAAAGTCAAGTTTTGTTCATGTGGACACTGTCAGTTTTGTTTTGTGTGGTCCAGTGTCTTCAGAGTGATATGACTTGTCAGGTCTCCATCATACTTAGAGTTTTACTCATAGAACAATAAGTTACATTTTTGGCTCAGTGCTTTTCAACAGGGGCTTTCTTCTAGCTACTCTTACACAAAGACCAGATTCTTTCAGTGGGGACCTAAAGTTGTTCTATTAATACATTGTTACCCATGAGGTCCGATCTCTTCAGCTGCTCCATAGTTATGATCAGCAACTTGGCTGCATCTCTGTTTAATGCTATCCATGCCATGTTTTTTTGACTGTGTCAGGGAAGATTCACAGTTATCCAATACTCTTCACATTTTCAGATGATGGCTAGCCAGTAAGAAGCTCAGAACTTGGAACTTTATTTAGTGTTTTAAGCTGCTTAACAACTAATCTTTGTTGGTGAAACACTAAAGATTCCAACAAATCAAGTGAATTTTGTTCTCAAGTTCAAGAGGAAACATTTTTTTTTTCAAGGCACTGTAGGTAGCGTTTGCTTTTCTGCTACTCCCGTGTTTCCATATTACATCTAAAGGTAATACAAAAGATTCATTTTTCACCTAGTATCTTGGTTATCTATCAGTTTTGAGATGTAGAGTTTGCTCTTGTCTGGTTATATTTGTTGTTAGCAGACTTGGTAGAAAGTACACGCTGCCTGAAAGTCTTCAATTCGTTAAGTAAAGAAAACACAGAAAGTATGTTGTTCGAAGGTCACACAAGTCACTTTTGGTCAGGAAAAAAAGTTCAGGAGACTTAGCAGTGTTAATTTGCTGCTGTGGAGCTGGTGTAAGTGCAGCTAGCCCTCAAGGGTAGCCTGACTCACCAGATGTCAACCACTTGGAGCTTCTAGCATCTGTCTCTATTTCACCTTTTGCCTGTTACCTTTTTGACAGTCTGCAACTCTAAGGAAAAACAAAACCTCTGTTTTGCACCAGCTGAAAATGTCAAGTTTTGGATTGTGCAGATGTTTTTATTTTGTTCTAATTTTGGTTTTGAAATCGGGGTAAAAACATGCAGAAATGACCTGGTTTGAGGTCCCACAATAAGATAACCTTGCATAAAAATATATAAACAGTTCCACCTCAGTTAATTAAAACCTACGGCCAAATAAATAGTATGTTCTTATATTTTGTCTTTAAAACAAAGAGCAACAGCTAAAATATGAGTGCATATTATAAACCAGGTTCCTAATTTATTTCTTTATCACTATTTCAATTAAATTAAAATAAGCTTAAAAAATATATAGAATCAAAATTTGTTACAGTTAGCAATGCTTTTTAAGTTTTTGTTTTTACATGCTGTTACATCTTATTGTCTTTATGCTCCTCAGGGAGTTATGGAAAGATTATAGCACAGAATATATATGAATAACTAGTATTTCAATATTTTAAATATTAAAAAAAAACTTTTCTTTTAACTGAGGGGAAAATGTAGCAGCATTCGTTTAGTTAGCTGTTCCACAGTCAAAATGATCAACTTGGGGATTGGGAGATAACTCTGGTCACTCAGGCGCTTTCTCTTGACATCTTAATCGAATTAATTTAAGCCATAGGAACCAAACAACAAAAAACATTTTTACTCAGTTCTGCAATGTTTTTTGGTTTTATTCATTTTAACC
>JAVLVB010000318.1:1423867-1490564 GCA_032876305.1 Orestias chungarensis | reverse complement strand
TATATATATATATATATATATATATATATATATATATATATATATATATATATATATATATATATATATATATATATATATATAAATATATATATATATACCAGGTTATGGATTTATTATAACTAGGTAGACAGGAACATCTTGGTACAGTCACCAGATCACTAAGCAACTACCATCCTATGTATCCCAATATGTAGCAATTCCGGCATACTTAGAAAATTAGCTGTTCTTTCTGACAAGTGTGTAAAAGTGGACTTGATTTTCTGATCATGCTGTCACTGTATTCTTAAGTAAATAACTGACAAGATACCCTAAAAACTAATTATATGTTAATCAATGGGGTTTCTCGATCTGATATCAATATCGGATATCGGTCTGATATCAGCAGAAAATATTATAACTGAATATATCGGCCTGAATCTGAAATCTCTTATATTGTCACTCAAACACAAACAGACCGTTCCAGCAGCTTTTACCCAGTAGGCAGACCCCAGTGATCACTATAAAACTGCTTGCTTCATTTTAATATTTATGTATGATTCATGCCAATATTGTATCGGGTCTATATTGGTGGCGGCCCCTACAGATTGCGGTATCGTGTTGGAAGTGTTGTATCGGGAAACCCCTACAAAGCAGAAGAAATCTCAATTAAAAGATGTGAAAGTGCAGTGTTAAAAATAAAAGTTCATAGCTTAAATATTTATTTTATAGGTTTTATCTCAGACCAGATGTCCGCCGTGTGGCTGTTGCACGTGCAAGTTATTAGCTGATGCACTGCGGGTCTATTCAGTAAATAACGAGCTGCACAAAATCAGCCTCTAACCCATCAGAGAATCAACAAACAGCTGTTGTCGGTTAAAACCCTTGTCTCTCTGTTTTTTATAATTTTGTTTTTCCCTTTAATGCCAAAACAGAAAAGAGGTATAATTGACCAAAAGACGAGAGGGTTTTGAAAAGTTGTTTTGGATTTTTTGTTGCAGTCAACAAAACTTGACATTACCTGCTCCAAAGTTAAATTCCATTCCAAAGAAGAAATTCTAGAAATATTTAGCTTCAGATGGAGCAGAAACACTGAGTTTTGAAAAGGCTATTCGCGCCTCCGAATATGCCAGTAATTCAACCATCTCATTTTATTATTGTTCCTAACCCAGGTGAAAAATTCTCTCCACTCGGAACAGGAAACGTTCTTCACTTTCCTTGTCTTTCTGCGCAGATTCTACAGAGAACATTGTTCTTCAGGTTGTTGGCGACGATCAGCTCATGGAGGGAAGCAACCTGACTCTTAAGTGCATGGCGGATGGGAACCCCCCTCCTACGAGCTTTAACTTTGACATTAAGGTGACCGAACGCACAGAAATGCCCACAACAGTATGCTTGTTAGAGAGATTAGAGAGATTCTATTTTCTTTTGCATTAGAGCATCAAGCAATGTTTACAAAAATGACCCAAAATGCGGTTTCCAAATTATAATTTAATTTATTAAGGCAAAAAGCTACCCAAACCAATCTAGTCTTTGTAAAAAAAAAAATAATAATAAAATGTAAATGTGTGCTCCCTAAACCTAATGTGTGTGGGCTCTTTGAATTCTACCGCAAACTTTGATTAGGTCACCTCATTTACCATGCTTTACTTAGAAGCTTAGAGGTCTTACAATTCCTCAGAAATTGGCAGTGCGCCTTATGTGTTCCAAAATTTGTAAAAAAGGTTGTCCGACTTTGGTAGGCGCTTCTTTTTGATTAACTGTCGGAACATTTCCATGATGTGATTTTTGGGCCACCAGGTTGAGAACAGTGATACTAATTCTTGAGCTCAGATATATCTGAAGGAGCAATAATTTTTAAGCGATTGCGAACGAATGTTTTGCACGGACCTGCTCGAACACGCGCTCCACAAACTACTTGATCGTTCAGTTGTATTTCTTTAAAACTGTGCATTGTTTTGGGTTTCTTTTTCATATTTTTAGACAGGTATATAAACTATGCAGATTATAAGATAAATTATCAACTGAAAAACTGCATGTTGTATTTATTTAAACCCACTTTGATAATGTGAAACATTTAAATGTTTTTTTTTAAAGCTAAAAACCATTTAGTAGCACTGTAAACACTCCTTTGGCACTAATCTTTCACTTTTTGCAGGGAAATTTGGTGAAAGTAGAAAATAAAAACACTTACACCATCATAAACATCTCGCGTAACAACAGCGGGGAATACAAGTGTTCTCTAATTGATGACCCCTCGATGGAAGCAAGCAAGAATATCACAGTCAACTGTAAGGATGTTTTGTTTTTTATTTCTTTGTATTAAAAAAAACAAAGCCGTTAGGTCACGCGTCTGCACGCCTTCACCATTATCGCTGTAATTTCCTTCCCTGCCTCCAGACTTTGTTGTTACGGTGAGATCCGAAGGTGTTTGTTAGAGGAAAAGGAAGTTCTAATATCTCTCTGCCATACTGTCCTCTTGTGATTTGTAGTGACAAGTGTTGTCTGTCAGGGACACAGCTTCTAATAGGATCTGTCTGTGAGCCAAGTGCAAAGTTGTGTATGTTTCCGCCCTTATCAAACCTCTGAACTGTCTTTTCCCACATGCTTATCCCCTTTAGTCCTAGATGTCAAATTAAACCTGAATAAGGGGGTCATCAGACGCGCGGGCGATTTTTTGAATCTAAGCCTCGACATTGATTCCTCTGCAAAACCAGCAGTGTCTTGGACAAAGGTAAAAGCAATCTTCTTTAGAGGGAAACTTTAATCGATTATCAAATGTTGGTACTTGTTGTTGAAAGCGCCAATTTTTCTATTGATTTGATTCAGGGAGGTGTTAAGATGAACAAAGAGCTCAAGAACACCAAGCTTGCCTACTCCGATGCTGGTTTATATGAGTTGGAGGTGACGATGGGCCCTCTACGCAAAAAGGCGTCTTTTCATCTAACAGTCGAAGGTAAACTCTAAAGGAATTACTTTGTTGCTCAGTGTTAGCAGAGGATATTTATACTTCCCTCGTGTTCAAAAAAAAAAAAAAAAAAAAAAGAATTTCCAGCATGTTTGCAAAGCTCAACACAGATGAATGGACTAAAAGAATGTTAAACATCTCCAAGGCTCAAGAATTAATGAAATCTTAATTGAATTGAAACAAAGATCAAAGCAAACAAAAACCACCAAGATAATTATTTACAGCCACAACTTTTTTTTTTTTTTATGCATATTTAATTTTCTGCATAAGTAACACATTTTAATCACAATGTGTTAATTAGCAAAAGAGCAGGAGTAGAATTTTTTTTACTTTAAGCATTATATTATAAGCATTTATATCTATATAAAGATGCACAAGAAAAGCTTAAAGCAGTTAGGAAATTGCAAAATGACATGTCTCTGGAGATTTGTTCATATTTTGTCAAGTTATAACCAGAATTTTGACAAGGATTTTTGGCGGGCTAATTTTGATAGAGATGGCACTGAGGATGTTTTAATTTGGATATAAAAATCAGTCCCTTTACTCTGATACTCATAAATCTAGTGTGAACAGTTGAAGAAGGTCATAAATATATTAAATATAGTCCGAACCGAGAGTGTAATACAATCCTAATATAAACACAGTAAATAACGTAGAACACAGAAGAGCTAAGTTCCGTATATTTTGTTGTATTTATGTTCGGTTATCTGCTTTTTGTCTATATATTAAAGCTGTTTAGTTTGTCTCTGTTGTCATAGGTGTAATGCGATTAACACAGTTTTATTGTTAATGTTATGATTTGTCCAATCTGTCGCTTCAATAGAATATGTTTTCGGCCATTGCATCAAGGGTAATACATAAAATTGAGATTTCTCTGGCTTTCTTCCTTGTATACAACACAATTTAAGAAACACTGTGAGGTAACCAGACCGGTAATATTGTTTACAAGAATAAGAACCTATAAGAGAAAAAAAAAGGAATGTTTGGTTTTACTGCTTGCATCCAGATTCTTCTTCATATTCCTAAAAAAATAGAAGCACAGGATGATTTAGCTTCTTACGAACCAACTATTGGTGTGGTAGCAACCGTAAGTTCCTCCCAAACATACTGTTCGTTTAAGTTGAGATTCTCCTGCTTTGTTTTAGATTTTACACACAAACAAAAATGCAACCATGACAAATCAATTCCTGCTTCTGGTGTATCTGAAGTGTTTTGTGCCGTTGCAGGTGCTCCGGTTATCAAAAATCTGCTCAAACAGCACGACAAAGATGGCCACCGTAAAGTTTTAATTTGTGAGGCCGAAGGTTCCCCAAAGCCAGTTGTTTCCTGGAACATCAATGGCACTTTGGTATGCACACTCAAACAGACACACATACACCTACAGAAAACTCATCTTTCCCTCCAGGATTAAATGAAATTTACTCCTGCACAATTTTCAATTGAATTGAATTGAATTGAACTTTTTATCTCTTCATCCTTTTTATGCTTTTGCATTAGAAGATTTGTTTATTTTTAAGACTTAAAGTCTTACAATGAGGAACAAGAGGACTACACAGCTTCATCAGTGGTACCAAATACAAAGGATGACACCAAGACGGTGTAATATTCTTGACTTCCAAATACCTAATGATGTGTTCAACACAACTGACATCGTAATTTTCTAAATGGAAAGATGCCATTCGCTAAATTGGATTTGGTATTGCGCTGAATGCTAAGCGCCAGTGAAGACTTTATTCTTCGGTTGTGTTTAGTGTGGATTGTCACTGCAAAGTCTGATGTTGCTTCTGAGACATCAGAGATATGACTGACTTACACATGTGATTACTGTTACAGCAGATGGTGTGTAAAGCTGTCAGAAACACTTGGTAGGCAGATTTTTATAACAACCTTATAGATTTTTTATTTTTTTACACAAATTGCCAAGAAGTGTTTAATAGCATGTTTGACATTTAGCTTGAATCATCAGAGGATGTGCAGTCGTGCTTTGCTGCTGTAGAATGAGATGGCAATAAAAACTGAGCTCTTTCGTGCGTGCTGTGGTCCATAAGAGACAAAATAACCTCTTACTCTAGAGAGACCCTTGTTGTGTTTTTTAGTTTTATTTTCTACCGTTGCTTCATCATTATGGTTGGATAGCGAGACGGAAGCAGGAGGCTTTATTTAGTTCAATCGGTGTCATGTTATTCCTCCGAATAATCCAAAGATACAAAGTTAGGCATTATTTGATAAAAATAAAAAAAAGACATTTACAAAAAAAACTAAACAACACAAGCCCGAAAATACCTGACAGAATCAGAATCCTCCATTAACTCTCCCTATAGTGTTAATGATTCTTTCTCAAACCTGTAAAATCTGCCAATACGTGAATTTGCTGGACCTCGCAGGTAAATAAAGTAACAAGAAGAACACTGTATTGACATACAGTGACCAGATGAGAAGTTTCATGATGCAGGCAGACCAATTATATATTTTTAACAAAGTTACATCCCATACAATCTGCAAGTTTTCCATATTTTTAAATCTTAAATTTAAACGTTTTCGTGTTATTTAACATGAAGAATGTTTTCAGTGGGGGGGGGGTTTGTTTCCTTTTGCCTTTAAAGTTCGGATATTTTCTTGGCAAATCAATCGGGTTGTCATAGCGATTCATTCCAATACTTGTCTTTTATATGGGAAGCCAACGTGTTTGTGTTGCAGTCAACATGGAGGTGACCTCTTTCAACCACAGCCTCCAAGCTATAGAATCTCCAATGATTAAAAAAATCGACTAAAATCAGTTGTTTAGGTTTATATTCGTTTCCTTTTTGAATAAACGGATCGCTGCTCCTAATACTCAGCCTGTACAGCCAATTGAAGCAAGACCTCATCCTCTCTATATTAAAGTTAAATAACACCGCTTGCCAGTGCTGCAACATGTTTGAACTGATCTGTTCTGAACATTCTTAGGCGCTTACTTCAGGTGTTTTGAAAGAGTGGATTTTTTTTTATATTTTATTTTACTTACCCCGAGGGATAAACTCTATATATTTGGCAGCAGAGCATCATACCTTTCCCCCCCTCCACTCCTTTTGTCCCTGTGGTCCACCTGCATGCACGCTGATGGGCGAGCCTCTCAGAGAAGCAGTATGAAATACAGATGAACCCCAGGCTGTGTGCGGGATTCTTTTCAGCTCTCTTATCACAAAAAACGTAAACATCCTGAAGGTGTGTCCAACAATTTATCGACCGTAAAGGTGTGTCTCTCTTATCCTGCTGTTATAAAAATGCCTCTTTTTTCTCACTGTAATACTTTGGGCTTAAACAATGTAGGAATTATTTTGGATATGGACCAAACTTTGCGCACATTTTACAATAAATGTTGCATCTTCTTTTGTGAGAGGGGTGTTGGCAGTTTGTCTTTGTGTCTGGGGTTTTCCTCTGAGACTTAAAAGTCTGGGTCCCACAGGCGGAGGCTGTTCCTTTGTAATAAAAAGGCTCGCTCTCGTATCTGTGGAGCGTTGCCACCTAGTGGCGTTGATAGATGCTTTAACACTAACCTGTTTTCTCCCATTGTTCAGATTGATGAGAAATTCTTCGACAATGGCACGATAACACACCGGATTTCAGTGGTGCCCGCTGCCAATCTGAGTGTAACCTGCACAGTGTCCAATTCGTTTGGCATTGATGCCAAAATTATAAATGTGTCTTCTCGTAAGTAAGAAAAACAGAGATTGCATGATCTTCTTCTCTCTCTCCACTTTTGTATTTGTTCCCCCAGACAAAAACAAGAATCTGTGACTGTGTTTTTATAAATGTTTCTCTGTTTCATTCACTAACTGTTTACGTCTGCATGCTCATGTAAGAATCAATTGTAGAACGATTAATCAGGAGAAAATCAAATTGATCCTTTTTAACGACTGGTTGGGTTTTGTCTAATGTCGAGTATGTCCAACCCTAACACATATTAACCCTGCCTTTGGTCATGAAACACAGAACGTGACATTGACATTTTTCTCAGACATCAAATTGTGTTAAAAAATGGTTGCATACATACTGTTCGTCCAAATTAGAGGTGTTCTTGTTGCAATGTTTAAATTTCACTATTAAAAATATGTATTGCCTTTTTAAAAAATTATTGGGGCATTAGAATGTGAATATACTTGAAAATGGAGCCAGAGACGGAAAACTCAAAGGGATAGCAGAGCTTTTCTTGCTTTACATTTTCTTGCCTTCTTGTTATCTGCTATAAATATTGATCACCTATATATATTTTAAGAACATCGATTGAAATGCACTTCTTTTGACATAAAAATGACTACTTTATCTATCAAAAATTTATTGTCATGGAGTTTTTAAACTGGGGACCTATAGTCAGAGTCAATCACGTGGAGTTCAGGTCAAATTGATGATTTCTTGCTGCATCTTTAGCCGTAATTTGTGCTGTTTCAAATGATGATCCCCAGCCATTTTTCAGGCTTTAGTGAACAGCTGTGAACAGCTGAAATCAATATGAAATTTGGACTCCCTCTAAAACACGTATTACTGCCTATTTTAATAGTTCAAGCATCAGATATCCCTGCCACACAAGCTAGCATTCCCATTCTTGTACCACTCTTGTAGCCAAGCATCGATAAGGAAAATAGGTTGCCCGCCAGTAGTACTATGCCAGTATTACTGTGTCCAGGTAATTCAGCTTAAGCTGCATTTTTGTATTAAATTTTTTTTAAATTCCTTTACGAAAACTCTAAAGAGTTTCGTTCCGCAGAAAAAAAACGCAAGTAAGCAAATCTGTGAATACTGAACTGCAATTAGATTCGTTCTGCTATAATACCCATGTCCTCTGGTTCATAGATGTTACCTAACTAAAGAGTTTGACTGAAAATATGTCGTATTCATTTCAGTATATGAAAAGTGGAGGCTTTACAATATTCTGTTGCGAAATATCAATTTGTTGGTACTCTGTTTGTTGTCGATATTTATGTCACACTCTGTC
Source organism: Orestias chungarensis (assembly GCA_032876305.1). Lineage (NCBI taxonomy): Eukaryota > Metazoa > Chordata > Actinopteri > Cyprinodontiformes > Cyprinodontidae > Orestias > Orestias chungarensis. The sequence goes on along the minus strand of JAVLVB010000318.1, from coordinate 1,482,645 downwards.
ACTTTTCACTATTACAATCTAAATGATGCATGCGTTTTGCACTGATTCTAAAAGTGTGCAGCGTCCACACCATCTTGCACTCCTGAGTCGTTCATCCCCGATTGGGAACGGCTCTTCACATCCTCTCTCCACCATGTTGGGATGCTGGATTTAATCTGTTCTCTCTTTTGCATGCAAAACTAGAGTAGAAGTAGAGTAGAAAGTTGTTTTTTTTCTGGACGAAAAATATGGTTTTATGTTTTATTTTATGGTTTGTTTTTCTATGCCCCCTCCCCCCCTCTGTTTTTGGTTGGACGTTAATATTATTTCATATCTGATTTCAGTATTTGAGGATGTGAAAGTGGATAAACGAGGTAAGTCGTAGCAGTCTTCTACGTCTAAATTCTAACGTCTAAGTTGGAATTATCTAGTTCCGACTGACAGAAGGCTCCTTATCGGTTGTGGTGTTAGGCTGTGTGTTTTTTTCAAAAGACCCTGAAAGGGGGAATCAAGTTACCAGCATCCTGACAAAGAAGTCAACAATATTCATAATCCCACTGACTGATTGAATAAAACCGGAGACTTTGTCATTAACAATCCAATCGATAATTCACAGTCATGCTCAGGGCAGATGTTCCCATTCATCAATGCATTTGAAGCACGCTATTAGTTTTTGATTCGCTTCATGAATCTGGGATAAAATTTTACCCAGACGTGGGTATCAGGTCACTGATTTTTTTTTTTTTCCCTTATGCTTTGTCTTACAGACTCATCAGAAGACGATGACAAAACCAAACTGGTCGTCGGAGTTGTAGTTGGTCTCCTTGTTGCAGCGGTGGTTATAGGTGTGGCTTACTGGATGTACATGAAGAAATCCAAGTAAGACGACCTCTTAAATCTTGTTTATACATTATCACAACCCCTTTAAAGTTTTTTTAACTTATAGAGTTGCTTTTGCCAGAAGCCCATTAGTGTAATGAAGCACATTTTTTGAATAGCTTCCATACTTTCAATGATTAGCACATCAAATTGACATTATATCATATTGGGGGTTTTTTATGATGGAGATGGAAGTAAAGCAAATGTAAAAATGGCACTAAAAACCCACAATAATCTGTCTTTACCTGAGAGTTAGGATTATAACTAGTCACACAGGAAGTGTGCAACCTTGAACAGCCTTTAACTACTTTGTTCAAAATTCTTGCAGAAACAAATACATTTTTTTCGTTCACTGTCTGATTTTTCTTTACATCAGATAACATTAATCCAGGACCACATGGATAACCAATTTAGGAAATGAAAAAGGAAAGATTTGTTTGTGTGTGTGTGGCATTTGATCTGTCTTTAAAAAAAAAAACAAAAAAACAAAGCCTGTCTAAAAAAATTAAGCCCTCATAGATCATGCAGCTAGACCACAAAAGGGAAGATATTCGAGTGGCCTAGTTAAAGTCAAAACCTAAATCCGAGTGACACTCCGTTGCATATATTTATTCTAAAAAGACCTCAAATTTGGCTTAATCAAATCAATATTTTAAATAAGAATGGGCTTGTTTTTACAAACATATTAGGCATATGTTGGTGCCAGAGTTGTGCATTCTATTAGGTTAAGGAGGTAATTACTTTTTTACTTAATGCTAAATATACTAGTGACTGTTCTCAGAACCCCACTTAATAAATTGTAACGATGCTTATCAGCAACCTAATATCAAGTAAAAGCAGTTCTCAAACCAAGCGAGACTAAGCTGTGGTTCTGAAGGAAACATATCAAATGAATTGAAATCTGGGGTTTTGTATTCTTGCTCACAATTAGAATATAAAATTATGAAAAAATTATGAACGCAAGATTAATTTTTTATTGAAATTTAAGTCTAAGTTTTAAAAAAATATACAAATGGAGAGGACTGTATGGGTATACTTGCTTCCAGTAGAACTAAGCTAAGTCAAAGGTCAGCAATGGATTCTCGTAATCCAATGTGTTGCTTCCATTATTGTGCTTATAAGTTGTTTAGGATTACTCCTGAGACAGGCGGTTTTTGACCTCTTGATCCGGCCCAAGGAAACAAAAAATGAAACATGATTTCCCACCTGAATTATCTCGGCTCCTGTTAAATCAAGTCTCCAGCGCATGTCTGTCTCAACTTCGTACACCACCGTACCGCGCATGAGTTTGTTTGTGTAAAAGCCTTAAGCGCTGACTTCTTTTTTTTTAACCCTTACAGGCAAGGAAGCTGGAAAACAGGCGAGAAGGAAAACGGGTCTTCCGAGGAGGAGAAGAAATTGGAGGAAAAGGTGGAGGAGAACAGCCAGAAAGCTGATGTGTAAGACGAAACCATTCCTGAATGGGTGAAGTGAAAGGTAGGAAGGAAGACCAATCCTTTTTTTAATGCACTGATATACTGAGAGACAGAATTGTGGTAACCTTATATCGACTTCTTTCCAGTGAGGACCCAGAACTTTTGCACATTTCTCTTCACCTCCGTACTGGAAAACATTAAACAGCATACACTGGGATGACGACAGCTTGGATTTGGTTTCAGGGACACTTTTACGAAAAGCTTATCCACACATCCCTCAACCCTCCACCAGTTAAAGAAAAAGAACGGACACTGTATGTCACACACAAGTTGTCTGCACTACTGCTACATATGTAAACTTGCATACCATTAGGATTCATGTTTGTTAGAATGAAATTTTGGACAGTGACCTGCAGACCTTTTTTATTATTATTTTGGTTTCCTAGTTTGATTCAAGTGAAGTTACTCCTTGACCCATTGCCTTTGCTGTTAGGATGGATAGCTCTGCGTTAGTCTGTGTTCGACTCTTTGGCTCTTGAGGAAGTTGCAGGAACCGAGGGATGTTTCCCATTTGCTTCTTAGTTTTATGCCATCTCAGGCCAGCCACCTCTGCCTTCGGTGTCAGTACATAGTAGTAGTGAATCTGTTTGTTTGTGCATTTATTTCACTTTGGAAAATTTATTGGATGGAAAAATTGATGATCAGAATTTTTTTTTTTTTTTTTTTTTTTTGCAAGGGCTGAGAATACAGTGTCTTAAAAAAGTATCCATTCCACATTGAACCTTTCCATATTTTGTCTTGTTATAATCACAAACTATAATGTATTATATTGGGATTGTTTGTGCATAACCCAATGGGATGGACATGGATAAAGGATTTAAAATAGTTGTTTTGTTTTAACAGCTACCGTATGTTTAGTCAAATTGGATGAATGAACATTAGTTGTCAAGTAGTTACCACTGTGTTCTGGCTTGACTTTGAATAGGTCATTCTAACAAACAAATATGCTTCGATCTTAAACCATTCTGTTGGAGCCTTGGCTGTGAGTTTATGATTATTTTCCTTGTAGAGTTGCCATATACTTATCTCCATCTACCTCCTCTTTAGGTTTAACAAGTTTTAATCTATTTTCTGGGAGAAATCATAGAATGATGCTGCCAACAACAAGTTTAACCAGAGAGTTGATGTGTCTATTGCGCTTTTAAAAACCCCATCGGCAGAATCACATAAACCGCATAAGTTATGGTTATCCCTGTTTTAATATGTATCCATTTTTTCAGTTGTTCCCGGAGTGAGTCTTGGTTACTTCTCTGGTCAATGCTCTTCTTGCCCCACCTGTCAGTTTAGATGGACTTCTGCATTTTGGTTGGTTTGCAGTTGTACAAAAACCTTTTAATGCTTACATCTTATCTGAGTTTGTTTGTTTACTTTTGTTCTCTGACAAAAACTCTGAGGCCTATGCAGAACAGCCGTATTTATGGTGAAATTAAATTACACACAGGTTGATTCAGTTTTTTTAATTAGGGGATTACTAAGGGATGTTAGTATAATGCATCTATTTCTGCGGTGAATTTTATGTGAAAAAAGTCTTAAGTCTAAGACATTAAATCCATTTTAGAATGGATTGATGCTTGTGGTCGTAATATGACAAATATAGGGGGGAGGGGGAATTGGTGGTTTTGGATACTTTTACAAGGCACTGTATGTTCTTACTCTCCACATTTGGTAAAAATGGCAATATGGTTTTCATGTAAATTATGAACTAGTTAATCTGTCACACAACTTTGTGGTGTTTATAAACATGTATTTGTATTACCAGGAGATGAGATTTTTTTTTTTTTTTTCTTACCTGTCGTCGTTTTTTTTTTTTTTGTTATTGTATGTGATCTGTGCATTCAGCTTAAAACACGGTACAAACACAAGAAGGTAGATTACTGGGAGAATGTACAGCACCTCCCAACTGTTGGCTTTAGTTCGGCTCCACACATTCGGAGCTACATTTCTGCTCATGCATCTGTCTTGATAATGTCTTTCAGCCTGCAGTTATGAAAGAATATGTCAGTTTGTAAAAACGTCGAACCAGATGTCATCAGTCCGTGCTCCATCAGTGTTGAGGAATGATTGTTTGTTTGTTTTTTAGGTAGCCATGGCATCTCTTTTGTAAAAAGAGGACTCTGAGGGACAGAATCCTTGTCTTTAAGTAGCCTTTATGATATGTTTGCCTTCTTTTCCAAATCTACCTGTAACAACTTAAGTTTGTGATGTGCACTAGGGTTCATGTTTCGAATGTGTATAGAATAAACTGGGATTCGCACAGCTGTTCATGTCACCCACTTTTGGTCCATTTAAGAGCATTAGCAAAACTTAACAAATGTTTTAACATTGGGATGTAATTGTGAAGTGTGTGAAAATTGATTTTCTTTATGCTATTTATATCTAATAAAATTACAGATCTTGGCAGGCATATTGGATTTACAGTCATATCGTTGATTTAAACTGTTGCTAATTGCTTGCAGGCCGTACAAAAAAAAAAAGAGATAAACTTAACAGTAGTTTGATTAGAGTCTGGTTGAATTTATATCAAGCATGTAATAATCTCAGATCTCTGAGCTACTGTTTGTTGCATACCTTGTGGGGAAAACAAAAGAGACATCAAAATTGGAAGAATGACCAAAGAGAGTGAACATTGCCATGCAAGTATTGTAAATATCTGACGTTGTTTTTGTACTTTTGTTTAAAATAAAGTGTACATTTGGAAAAGTTATGGCCACTGACTTTGTCACAGCTTTTGTGCTTTTTATTTTATTTTTTATCATCTGGTCATGTTTTGAAATAAAGACAAACATACCTCTGATCTTAGATTTATTCCTTTTACACGAAATATATTAGGGGTGTCAGGCCGGGGAGGGAGAAGTGCTGTTTACATATGACCCGCTGCAGGTTGGGGGCTTCAAATAAATTTTCATATCTTTATTCATTTCTAATAGAATAATGTCTTGAGCCTCAGCTTCCGTAGCCTATGATCAGACCGCCAAGGATTCATCTGAGCCACCTAAGATGCATTGTTTGCATAGATGTTTCTCTATATAGGGTTTTTGAAGGCAACGTCTGGTCTGATCCCTCGCCAAGGACCTGTTTTCCATGAATTACTGCCACGCTCATAAAACCCCAGACAACTTATTAATACTGTGGCTTAAACTCCCTAATAAGGTGGCAAACAGAATGTCAAGGAGGGGTTAACATCTAAGTAGGGTTCTTCCTGGATGCCTTCCTGATAAGGTATTGCAGGTGTGTCCCACTGGGAGGAGACAAAGCGGAAGACCCAAGAGACAATGGAAAACCCTTTAGATCTGGTAGCTGAATTAACTCTGGTAGACGGGAACCCTATGTTCTTAGGCTGTTAAACCCGTGACCTGATCTGAAGATAAATTAATGAATGAAGAGAAAAAATGTTCTTATTGCTTACCTTAAATTCTTATTATTTGTCTCATCTCAGAGAAAAAACCCACAAACTTCGCCATTTTTCGGATGCTGAGATGTTTCAGAAATTTTGTACACATTTTATCCCTTACCCAATTAATATTACCAGTGGATTCCCAATAATTTTGCTATTGTGGAAAAACAATGCCACTATCGTTTGCCATGCCGTCTCTTAAACTGCATGCAACGGAACAAAGAACCTTTAAATGCCAGTAAATTTAAATAATAATTAAGACCTTATTTAATCTTGAAAAGTAACTTTATTGTATTCATGTAATACTCTAGACAAAATCCCTGACACCTTATGCCATCTTGAATACTTAAATCTTTGTATGGATTGCATGTTTAATGGAGCAGCAGCAACAGCAACAGCAACGTACTTCCAGAGCATTAGAAGCTAATGGGTGTTCCCATTGCTCCTTTATCTCCCTAAAGGTTGGCAATTATATCTTATAGAGGAAAGAAAAAAAATGAAAAAAGTGTGCGTCTTTGCATCTGTAAGTATCATGATCAGAGTCAGATAATTGGTTATCAACTTGTCAGATTCTCTTAAGCTGAGTGAAGCCTCAGGGTAATGTTTTCTCACTGTTTATTATTAGTATTATTGTCACAGGTACTGTCTTCAGCCAAAATTAAGCAACTTATCGAAAAAATCTAATCATATCAAATAAAAAAATTACTACAAATTTTTTTTTATTAAGAATAATTTAGAACGTAATGCTTTGTGTAAAAACATTATTGCCAGTTGTTTAAATGTTATAAACCAGTAACTGATGTAGATACAAATTGACTGATTAAAACAAAGTTAAGATCATTCCAATCAATATCCATTTATAAATCCATAGCTAATATCCAATATATTTAGATAAAACCATTTTCATACGGGTTAAGTTACAGTTATTTTATGTTTTATTATCATAAGGTTTTCATTTAAGATATTATTTGTATGTTTTGGCTTTAAGATGTTGCAGTTTCCAGGACTTCAACTCATTTTTCACAATAAATGTATGAAGACTAACAAAAAATCCACCGTTCATGCCAAAATCCTTATGAAAACAATGTTATGCACTGTATCCTTCCTGCAAAAAAGGTCCTTGGTTTAAATCCTTTTTTTCTGCATGGATTTCCCATATTGTACTAGTGCATGTGGGGGTTGTTTTGGTTTACTCCAGTTTCCTCCCAGTCCAAAAAGTAGATTTGTCTCTCTAAATTGCCCTTTGGTATGAATGGACTGGAGATTTAGATTATAAATGGACATGTTTATATATTTTTTTAAGGTTATATCTTTGTTTAACAACAGGACACCTAAGAGGAGAAAGAGAAAATTGAAATATATAATAAAGAAATTCTCAAAAGACTGATTGGTCACTGGAGTTGTAAGTGAGACCTGTTTCCTTTTGTTTGTGACATATTCATAGCAGGTGACAGTCTGTAGGTGATTAAGCTTTTAATGGTTGATTTTTTCCCTATCAATATAAATAACTTTGCATTTCACAAATATTATAAGACTTTAATTGTCCACAAAATCCGGAAATGCAACGTCTATGGAAGGTCCAACAGTTAGTTTAGTAAAACAGAATGTGGTGAATATTTTCTGTTAACCATTAGTGGCACAAATCTAAAGGTTATATTTAAAAATAATAAATCAATAAAAAAAATCTAACCTAATCCAGTGATTTCAGAGTTGTGCATCATCTAAAATAAGCTTCTGCTGCCATCCTGTGGTAAAGTAGTATACTGTTACCAAAAAAGTTTTTTGTTTTGCTTTTGTTGTCACTCCAAATAACCAGAGGTGGGTGGAAAATTAAGGCTTTACTTTAGAATAAGTACTATAATCATGTTGGTATTAATGTTTTATCAAAACTAATATTAATTAGTTTAAGTACCCCCCTAAAATGTTATATATGATGTTCAAATTAAAAACCCCTTCAACAGGGGTAGTTGAAAACAATTGTGGAAAGAAGAGTGGGCCAAATATCCCCACGATGATGTAAAACACTCTATGCCAATTATCATAAATGCAGTTTTTCTCACTTGTGTCACAATCATTTTATTTATTTTTTATTTTATTTATTTTTTGAAGGTAAATACATTTTTTTACACAGGTAATTGTTTGGATAGCCTTTTCACATTAATATATTTCTTTAGTTAAATTATCTTTGACTGCTATAAAAAAAAATTAAATCATCTGAAATGTGTACATTTGAAAAAAGTGAAAACTGTAATGGGGCATAAAAAACCCACACGAGTCCCCTCCATCAGCAGGTAATTCAGCTCTGCAGAGGCCGAGCAGTGAAGCATGGATTTGAATCAGCTGCTTTGGAGGAACATATCTCTCTAATTTGGGAACCCCTGCCGTACAGCTTCCAAGTGTAATAGGGTATTACTCTACAGATACTGTATGTTTAGGGGTGTTGTACCACTGGCTGAACCTATTCCTCAGTCTTAATTACTTTGCAACCATTAACGTTTTTTTCCCGTATCTACCCATTATTTCCGGCCAGCTTCCTGCCTCACAGCATGATGCTGCTACCACCAATTTGTCACGGTAAGTATGATGTATTGAACAACCTAGGCTCGGTTAGTTTCTTTGGTAAAACATATTGTTTTAAATACTGATAAAAATATTTGAGTTTTGGTCTTTTTTGACCAGACTACCTTTCTCAACATGTTTGCTCTTTCCTCTACATGGCCGGTGGAAATGTTAAACTTCTTCTTCTTTCCTCTTTATAATAAATGTGAAATTTCGGGATTGCATTACTGATAGATATCACTGTAAACAGATTAATCTATTGTATACCTGCATCTGCTCTAGAATTGCCATGAGCGTCTTTATAATTGCTCTGTTAATTGGACTACACGTTTAAGAGGATACTCTTCCTATTTTCCGATAGCAGATTGTAAAATCCCAAAGGGTAGGGGTCTTGTTTTTCTTACGTAACCATGCTTTGACTTTATTCTCAACTGTTCTCTTCCCTAACAAACTTAAAGCGCCTTTACGGAACAGATACCTTTAAACATATTGTCCTACAGTTACAGTTTAGAAGATTGATGTATATCATAATCTGTTTAATCTGTTTGTAAAGTGTACGATAATACTATCAGTTGTATCCCTTCACTGTAACTGTGTAACGTTTCGCAACAAGCAAGCAATTTACCAACCTTTACATGCTCTCAAACAACTCACACATACATGTGGACACAGAAACACAGGTGCGCAAGAACATACAGACAGAGATACTTATGCTCTCAATGACCCAAAATATGTTCATAAAAAAGAATCAATAAAGATGTTTCAAATATAAATGTAGAAGAGGCATTTGGCAATTTGCAAAAGTATCTTTTGGCTGATATGATGCTAATATAAGGATTTGTTAGACCCACAATAAAAATGTGCCACAGTTTAGCTGGGCTCACCAATAACGTACAAATGTGTAGTTATTATGTTTATATACATCAGTTTTATAACACAAGTACAATTTATTTAAACTAAAAATCATTAAGAGTCCATTAAACCCTATCTCTATCATTGAAATTACTATCTCTGTTAATGCAACACGTTTCCATTTTGAAACATACCAATCCTATACCAATATCCAATCTAATTTAATTTACATGAACCACCGTTTTCCTCAACATTTTACCTTATATCTTTAAACATAAACTTTTTTTATTGAAAAAAAGGTTTCTCTGCGTAACCCTGCTAAATTGACCTCTATGCCCTGAGTTGATTTATGAGAAGAAAACAGGAAAATGAAATTAAAAACAAAAAGTAAAAAAACTTTCATACTGTTTTGATTTCTGATACCAAAAAAAAAGAAAAGGAAGAAGAACAAAATTTATTTCACTTCAGTTGTAACATATCCTTAATCTAGTAACTATTTATTCAGGAAAAATGGCACAGAAAATGGAAATGAAAAAAAATAATCAGAATTTGGACAATAAAATAGGTCCCCTAATGCTGTGTTTCCCTTCTGTTATATTTTTATACATTTAAAACATGTTATACTCAATTAAAAAACACTTTATCAAACCCAAAGGGAAATTAAATGTTGTTGTACCGCACATCCTAAAAGGTTCTTTAAAGAGTTGTCATAGGTGCTGATGGCTGTGGACCGGAGTGATCTCATGTATATGAAGCCTGTGACCGAAGACGCTTGTTGCTCTATAACAGCCTTTGGGAAGAGAATTTTCCGCATTGTCCATAATCTTCATGTTTTTATTCATATTCTTTCTTTGCACCATCGTCACATTTCTCAGCACTCCAAGAACGAAATCAGCTTTGTTTAACAGGTTATTTAAACTTTTTGAGCCCATGTTGTTTTTTTTGTTTTTTTACATAAGATTTAAGTATATTACTTAAAAAACTCAATGACCTAGGTTTCCTCAAGAAATACAGACAGCTCTGTCACTTCGTACAGAGGGCTTCACTGTTGTGTGTTGATTTGAGGCTGTCATCCCGGTGAATACAGAGGTTTCTGCAGTCATCTCCTATTTTTCATATTTTAAATAAGACTATTGTTTCCACACCATGCCAAAAAGGGATATACCACTTTTCTGTTCTCAGATCCTTCTCCATCTCTGACGCACCCATTGACTGCAGCGTTGTCTGAGTTTCTGTGCAGATGACCAGGAGTTTGACTTGTGCTGGACGTCTGAGGTGTACAGAGTGAAGAGAAATAAAGAGAGTACAGTCCCCTGTGGTGCTCCTGTGCTGTGGACCTCCTGGTTAGACACACAGTACTTTAGTTTCTGAAACTGTGGTCTATTTATCAGGTTTTCATTGATCCAGGTAAGTATTAAGGCCTCCACCTATGTCTTCTGGAGTTTTGGACAAAGCTATCAGGCTAAATTTTGTTGCTCTTGAAGATCTTGATTTTTGCTTGTTTGATGACTCAGGTGGGACGTAGCGGAAACAGGTTTATACGTTTTAAGAACTGATGGGTGAGTTTTCTCTGGTAACAAATCAGGGCCCAAATGTTTTCCATTGCTCCAATATAATACAAACATTAGACACTAATAATAAACAATTAGTACAAACAATATGTATATACCAATAACACAAGCTGTTCAAGCAAAAGCTGTGATCCATTATGTATCTATCCATAAAAATGATGTACCAATACATGTATATGAAGATAAATGAAAAAAATATATGATTTTGAGGAGCTAATTACGGCTAGAATGGAGGACCAACTGTAGTGTTTCATCTTGCTCCTTGAAGGGAATCAGTCCGTGGTTCAAGGTTGTTCTCTGTAAAAAATTCCAGAGCAAGAATTAAATGCTAAGTGTTGCTGAGGAGCCAGTTCAGTTTATGGTGTTTACTCACCTCTGCCACCTACTGATCTGTTGCTGCTATTGCCCCACATGTAGTGCTTGCCTTCTGGATCAGTTTGTTTACCCTGTTTTTGTTTTTTATTGGGCTTTTTTTCCTCATGAGCTTGTGATTAGCAATTGGAGATGATCTTCAGTCTTCTCCACCGGAATGAAGAGCTCTTTTTTCTACAGTTCACGGTAATCTCCTTGGTGTTGGTGGTGTGAAGTTGCAGATTATCGTGGCTAGTCTGTTTGACATTATCCTTGCATATCACCAACAAAAGGCTGAATATTGGGTACATTTCTAAAGAAAGCTGCTCTTTAATTTGTATGATACATTATACTGGATGTATAGGGAATAAACAGGATCTGAGGATCTTTCCAGAGACAGTTCCACAGGCGGATGTATTTTGGTCTATATCAAATAGTACAAGGCCCAAGAGAATATAGTTCCCCAACTTCTCACATTCTTCATGTGGGAGAAGTGGTGTTTAAGGTGTGTGCTGATGTGTTTAAGGCCCTTGAAAAGTTGAAGTATATAATTCCTCACAGATGACCTACTGGTGTCCAGTACACCAAAATTTTAAGGATGTGAAACAATGTTATGTCTACACCAATTCACTTTTGGTAAAATCATCAGACTTCATGGTATTAATCTCCACTGTTATACTGATGATACACAACTGCATTTATCCATAAATCTTGATGAATCCAGTTAGTTTGGTAGATTACAGGCATGTCTTGAAAACATAAAGATGGCCGGAGATGCTGCCAGTGACACTTTACAACTGCTGCTATATAGTTTTTTTTTCCAGTTTCCTTTGCATCTATTTTAGTTTTCTGTCTCTTCAAATCCCCAGTCGGCCGTGGCAGACGCCTGCTTGCACTGACCCAGTTTCTGCTGGAAGTTTCTTCCTGTTAAAGGGGAGTTTTTCCTCTCCACTGTTGCTACATGCATGCTCAGTATGAGGGATTTCTGTAAAGTCAACAACAACACAACATTTGTAAAGAATCTATGGTCACTCTACTCTCCACTCAAACAACATGATAATATTTTCGACCAAAAATGCCGCTGACACAATCCTGCCTACAGCTTCTAATAAATTCTGATTTCTTGTTTGTAAACAAACTTATTTGTTTTAATGCTATTTTATTTCTGTTTAACTTGTCATTTAGAGGTTATGTTAATATACGTAGATATTTTCACAGAATTTTACCAAACATATTCAAACATGCTCAAACATGCACTCCATATATTACTTCTTGTGAGTATTTCTTTTTAAAAAGCTTTATTTTGTGAGCAAAATTAGATGTGTTTTTTATTCAACAAAACACCAGAATTTGCAAATAACTTTGTATTTGGTCTGACCATATTATTTTCACAAACTAAAGCAGATGTTACATGTAATTAAGTTATTTGACTTTTTATTTGTACTCGAGAACATATTAAAGATTATAAGATTTTAGTTGGGTAATGGCACTCATAATTAAGAACTTTTCTTCAAGTTGCATGGACATAAACTTTGTTTAATAGACGGTTGATTATTTTCCCAGAGTTTTGCCTTTGACCATGACGTTTTAAATTGATGATTAAAATAAAAGAAAAAAATCCATAAAGGAAATGGTACCATTATTTTTTATAATTAACATACAATTATTAATTATAATGTGAAATGTATTGCTTATATTAACACAAAAAATATCCCTTAACTTTAACAAAAAACACAAAATGAAATTAAAAATGTCTCCATTATAGTATTTTAGGAGACCTTTAAAAATTGCATGGAACCTACATGAGACATGTCTTCTATTTACAAGTCACTTGACTAAGTTATGAGCATCTTGATTTGGATTTTGACAACTCTTGTATTTTGTTGTCGTTTAAGATAACAACATAATGTAATCGTAATGATATAATATGGAGCTAAGTTTGGAGCTGTTTTGCTTCTATTCATAAAAACAAATTCAAACATCAACAAAGTTGATACCTGATATTTTAGGTTCATTGATAATGAAAAAAGTCAAATGTTTTCATCTGTTGATAAAAACAATAAGAAAACCATGAGGCCTTGATTTAAAGAAGGGAAGTGAATTGGCTACACAGACCTCTGTATAATACTTTTTAAAAATAAACAACCTTCAAGGAATTCTTTCAGATATTTTTTAGTAATTTTAATCATTTAATAAGTAATTTTAAAATAAAACATAATTATGTATAAAAAAAGTAAACAGACATTAAACTGAATGGATAAAATTAAGACAATTTTAATATAATGAATTATTAAAATAATATAGCAATAAAATTCCACCATACATTTGTTTCTTCAAATGACTTTCATTCATAGTTGTAAATGTAAGGACCTGTAGGCTATAAGCTACTTCTCACTTGACTTCATCACTACATTTCACGTCTGACATTTTTCTTTTCATGTAAATGGAATATATAAGTAATTGTAATATAATTAGTTGTTCATTGCTAACATTTAAGAAGAGTTTTATAGCTGTTCCCAACGTTTATTTACTGGTTGTTAAAAGTATCACGCTCCAACTGATGGTTAAAACGTTTATTGCAGAATTTTTCTGTTGTAACGCCAAGACCACCGTGAACACTGAAAGAAAATACACGGTGGAAAATACACATCAGCAAAACCGCCATGCTCCCATAAACAGAATTTACAAATATACAACAAAAAATATCCATACCGTGTGCACCTTCAGACGGTTAGGAGTAGCTACAAGTCAATTTCTTCATTTTGCAGTTTTTTGCCGTCCTTGCACATAAGTTTGTCTTGAACTCACCGAATATTTCTTTCTAAGCGCATCACGTGACTAACCGATGAGGCGTAAGGTTCAGGTGATGGCACTATTCAACAATCTTCTCAAAGTATGCACATAACAGTTACAGAAAAACATACAAAATATAAAATGGACATTTAAGTAAACAAAAATAAATAATTTTACACAAAATATATATATATTACTACATTCGCTACTGCCACCAAAATTACAAAAAATTTACTAACACAATATTCAAAGAAATAAAACTTGTAATTTTCCAGAAACATTAAACTTAACCTTTACCCATAATTCAAGCAATAGCTGTTATTATAGATAACTGAATCCCTTTCAGTTTAATGTTAATGCTGAGCTATTTTGAATAATGTTCAACTAACATGACTAGTTTTTGAACTGGACGGTCAAGAAATGAAGGTGGTGTTAAGCGCTCACCCCTTGGTCCTAACTTATTTTGGCATACTTGAATTTTCACCTTTCGCACTAGACCATCATCATCTTCCTGTGCCTCAACAACTTTAGCTAGTGACCATTCATTTCTGGGCGTGTATTCATCCTTAACAATGACTACATCTCCAACTTGCACGTTCCGTCTGGTTGTATGCCACTGCTGACGAAGACTGATGTTAGTTAAATACTCTCTGCGCCACCTGCTCCAGATCTGTTCTGAAATATACTGCACTTTACGCCATCTTTTCTTTGAATTCAGATCTTCTTGAACAAACTTTCCAGGAGGTGGAAGAGGTACCGTAGGCTTCATGGTAAGCAAGTGGTTGGGTGTCAAGGATTCAACATTTTTGGGATCAGCGAGGATGTTTGTTGTCAGTTGGCGACTCATGAATATAGACATCGCCTCGTAGAAGAACGTTCTTAATGAGGAGTCATCCAGTCGTCCTTTTGCCTGAGCAAGGACAGATCTCATCACACTTCTGGTTGTTCGTATCTCACAATCCCATATACCTCCCATGTGACTGGCTTCGGGAACATTCATAAGAAAGTCACATTCCATCAAGCACTTTCTCAACTCAGTTTTTGCTCCTATGAAATTTGTACCTTGGTCAGATCTAATTTGTCTGACTGTTCCTCTTATTGCAATGAAGCATCTTAATCCATTTAAAAATGCATCAGTTCCCGGCCGTCTAGAATCTAAATATGGATGGCTCTTGAGCTTAGGCATGTTAGTAACAGCCCATATCTTTTATATTCTTTTCTACCTTGTTTTGTGTAGAAAGGGCCAAAACAGTCAATGCCTGTGTATGAGAAAGGAGGAGATGACTATTCGATCAACAGGCAAGTCAGCCATGCGCTGCTCTTCAGTTCGTCCCCGCATCCTCCTACATGTCACACAACTTTTGATGTGCTTGGCCACTTCTGTACTGGCACCCATTATCCAGTATCCGTTGGCTCTAAGTTTGTTCAGTGTTTTACCTTGACTTTGGTGCTGCGTTCTTTTATGGCAATGGTCAAGTATCAGGTACGTTACAATGCCTTCTTTTGGGAGTATAACGGGATGTTTTAACTCCATCGAAGCTGATGACCTTCTTAACCTACCACCAACTCTGAGCACTCCATCCTCAAGGAACATGTCAAGCTCATACATTTTATGAGTTTTCTTGTGTTTTTGTGACGTTTGGCTAAGCATTTTCAACTCCTCTCCAAATGCTTCCCTTTGTACCTTCCTAGATCAGCACAAGGGCGGCCTTCTTTCGCTCCTCCACGGTAACAGGCCCAGATATATCCCTATTAGCCATCCTCTGAATGCGAGCAATGACATTAAGACAAGTAACCCAGTCTGAAAATCTTTCCAACCTTTTTAAGAAATCCTCTTCATTCACATCTGTTTTCAAGACTTTGACTTCTGGGTCACCTATGAAAAGATCTGCCACCTTGAGTCCTCTATAGGCATGATCTGCCGGGTTTTGCTTTGTTTAAATGTAAAACCATCAATTGGGGTCAGTAGTATCTCTGATTTTCTGGATCCGATTCGCAACAAAAACATGAAAGCGCCAGGCATCATCCTTGATGTACCCCTGTACCACTTGTGAATCCGTCCAAAAGTATTCAGCATCTATCATCAGATCCAGCTCTTCTCTGAGAATCTTGCTTATGGCTCCAGAGATTGTGGCAGAGGTGAGCTTCAGACGTGGAATACTGACAATCTTCATGGGCGCTACTCTAGCCTTGGCCATAACCAGAGTGCAATGCACTTGTTCTTCGGCTACGATCCTAATATACGACCACTGCCCATAGACGTCTTTGCTGGCATCAGAAAAGTGATGCACCTCAATCTTCAGGATCGTGCCAAGATTGTTGGGAACAAAACACCTTGGTATTTGAGTGGTTTGAAGATTGTTCAGGTCATTGAGCCATGTCTCCCATTTTAGCTTTAATTCTGGCGGAACCTGCTCATCCCAGCCTACACCCAGTCAAGATGTAGGGGGCCAGAAATCCTAGCGGATCCTATATGCTGGCAACTGGGGATAAGGTGCCACGTCGAGTGGCTGTTCTTTCTTGTTGGGCCACATTGAATGAAAAGACATCAGTTTCTGTGTTCCACTTTACTCCTAGCACTCTTTGAGCTGGTAGCTCTGTGTAGTTCAAGTCCACATCCTTAACTTCCACAGATCGCTCACTCTCTGGAATGGTCTCCAAGTAAGCTCTGTTATTGCAAACAAACTTGTGCAATTGCAGTTCTCCCTTCTGACAGACTTCTCTTGCTTCATGGACAAGTTGCTTTGCTGTTTCAACGGTATCCAGACTGACAAGACCATCATCATAAAAGTTTCTCCGGATGAACCTTGCTGCCATGGGGTACTCACTCTCATATTTGGTGGCGAGGCATTTCATGCCATAATTGGCGCATCCTGGTGACGATGCCGCTCCAAATACGTGCATCCTCATGCGGCATTCTTTGGGTTCACTCGTTGTGTTCCCATTTTCCCACCACAGGAACCTCATGAAATCCTGATCTTCTGGAGTAACATGAAAGCGGTGGAACATTTTCTCAACGTCGCAGTTAATTGCAATTGGATACTGTCGGAAACGACACAGCACTACTGTCAAGGCATTGGTTAAATCAGGTCCTGTGAGGAGATGATCGTTCAAAGAGGTGCCTTGGTATTTGGCAGAACAGTCAAAGACTAATCTTCTCTGGTTTTCGCGGGTGGTACACCCCATGGTGTGGAATGTACCAGGTGTTCCCGTCCTTTGGTGTTGCATGGACTTTCTCTGCATCACCATCTTTGAAAACAAGGACCATGAACTTAACATGGTCTTCCTTGAATGTGGGGTTTTTGTCCATTTTCCTTTTCAGATGTTTTAGCCTAAGTATGGCTAGATGTTTGTTGTTAGGCAGCTGGGGGCGCTCTCTAAAAGGCAGAGGTATCTCCAGATGACCGTTGTCTTTGTGATAAATTCCCACATTCAGAATTTGCAGGAACTGAATATCTTTTTTAGAGATTGTTCCATCTGTAGGATTTGTATCATGAAAATCCCTCACAAGAGCCTTAATCGCAGATACAGGTGTAATAGGTCGGAATTTCCTTTACAGAGATGTGATGGCAGAATCCAGCATTTGTTCCTCCAGCAATAGTAGGCACTTTGGCACCAACTATACTCCACCCAAGGTCTGTTTTCACAGCGTATGGCTCATTCTCGGCTCCGGTTATGACTTCTTTTGGTTTTAAAGCTCTGACACAGTTGTAGCCTATTAGCAGTCCAGCAGGACAGTCTAGCAAGTCTGGCATCTCGTCAGCTATGCTAATCAAGTGTGTCCATCCTTTCGCTGTTTCGCCGAGTTGGAATATTGGTCTTCTCTAACGGAATATCTTCTCGAGTGTAAGCTGGTGGTAGTTTAATGCATTCTTCGGAACTGTATCCTCTGACTTTTAATCCACTGGCTCTGTGACAATTCCCTATTGACCTGTCAGTCATTGTTGACAACTTGAGTTTACCAGGTTCAGTGTGTGCCTCAAGCATTCCACACACATCTTCAGTCAAGAATGTATTGCTACTTTGTGTATCTAATAGAGCATTCACCAAGACCTCTGGGCTATTCGTGACAACACTAGAGAGCCACACCGGGACTATCATTGAAGTGCGGTCAGCATTGGATATGTTCATACTACACGAAGCAGTTAAAGACCTGTTTCTCTGTTGGCTTGCTTCAGGCTTTTCCTCTTGAGCTTGTTCGTCATGAAGGGAGTTGGGTGGTTCTTTCTACAAATATTGCAAGTAGCCCTCTTCCGACAATCCTTTGCTACATGGCCAAATCTTAAGCAAGCAAAGCACATATTGTTGTTTTTAACAAACGCTTTCTTCTCTTCAAGAGTCAGGGCAGAACATTTTTCACATTTGTAAATGAAGTGGTTCCCTTGACGGCATATGCATTTTATTTGCTTCTTTGTTTGAGCTGCAGAAGGATTAACTATCGAGCATGCTGATTCACGTGAATCCTTAGCTTGGAAACCTTTCCCTTGAGGAACTTTTGTTGTTGCCATAATGCTTCTAGCTTTGATGCGTTTCGCTTCTATGCCTGCTTTGTCTTCTGTCTTTTTCAAAGCATGAGGCGAGGAAACCTGTTGCAGGCGATACGTGCCTCCTCGGCTAAGAAGTTTGAGAACTGTTCAAAACTTGGGTATGGTTTGCCATCATCCAATTCCTTGGTTCCATCGAGCTGTTGCCCGATCAGAAAGTTTCTGGAGTAACTTTTGATTCCCCTCACAATCGTCCAGAACTTTAAGACGTGATATGTGAGGCATTGCATTTTTGCATGACACAAGAAAATCAAATTTTAGTGGCTCTTTTGGTCCTATCTTGGGCCAGTGGCAATGGGTGACCATAGCGCTTGTTCAGTGCATCCCAGGCTTGTGTATATGCTTCATCATCACTTCGGTAAAAGGTTCCTTCCAGAACAGACAGTGCATCTGCGCTTATGTATTTTCTGAGATAAAACAGTCTATGAGCCGGGCTTGCACACGTAGTCCCTATCAAGGCTTTATAGCTGGTTTGCCATTTGGTGAATTTGAGGATCCCCATTAAACACGGATGGCTCAGGTGCTGGAAGTCTTGTCATCATCAAATATTCTTTGAAGGCTTGCACTAGTGCTGCTTCATTCAATTTTTGTTCTGACTGTTTTTCAGAACAAGGAGGAACTAATGTGCCATGGAGTGTCTGAGCATGCGGAGCTGTGTAATGCTGAGTTTGAGGCTGACTTCGGTACGTTTTGATGCTAAGCGTGCTGCAGCTTCTGCTTTTTTTTATTGACACCTGACTACTTGTTACGCTTTCTAAGCCTACCCTTGATACAGTGGATCCATATATTGATTTTTCATCATCTCTCTGATGTAATTTAAAGAGTGATTCCTTTACTGTGGCAGCATCAAACTCTTTACCTACTTCTGTGCAGAGCCTTTTCAACAGAGCAACTACTTCTTTGGTTATTGAGGTACAGATATCTATTCGCCGTCTTATGTCTTGACTTGGTGTAGTCAATGCACGTAAGCTTTCATACTCCTGCTTTAAGTGTGACTCATATTTTTCCAAAGTAGTTGTCATAGTTTCAAGCTTCTCTTTGAGTTTGCTCCTAATGTACTGAACCTCACCTTTGAAGTTTACATAAATTAGCATAAACGTTCTTTCCTTTTTTGCACTCTCATCTTTTGCATAGTCAAGTCACTTTTGAGTCGTTATTCGCTCTCTTTCTGATCGCCTTGGTTGTTCAGGTTCAGAACTGGACTCCTGGCTCTCTACGCTATCTCCTTGCAGATTTTCATCAATTTCAGCAATGCATTCTATCATTTGGTTTATCAATAATGCATCTGTTTCAGTTTCTAACTTGTTTTGTAATTCTAATTTATCTTCCTTAAGAGCCTGAATTACTCCCTCAAGTACAAGAGCACTCTCTTTGCTTTGATCCATTTTTAGCTGTTTGTAACAATACCATAAAGGTTGTAATCAAATCTTAAACCTTATGCAGAACTTATGCTACAAGTAATCCTCAGTATTAATTTCAAATCACACCTGTTAAACTAAACAAGACATCCAAAGTAAGTATCAAATAACCTATTAAATATTCACACAAAATAAGCACACAATGTCTTTCACACTAATTTAAATATTTACAAGTTATAAAGTTCATTTTTCTGGCTTAAGAAACCTGAAAGCCAAGGGCTTGGTGTTACCACACATGACAATGGAGCGTTGCTGCCATATTGTGGTGACTTATGGAAACGGCACAGTCTCGATCTTTATCCGCGATGATTGCAGTCGGCATGTTTTGCAAGTCCCCGTAGTTTTCATGCTGCCGACAAACTGTAATCTTCAAGTTGCGACTGTCCTTTCTTCTCCGTCCATCTCAGCAGGGCTTGTGAGAAGTCCACAGCTTGCATTCACCGTGCGGTGTCCCTCGATGTTCTCGGGCCTCAAGCAGAGCGTCTCACGCCGTACGTGCTCACTATAGGTGTCCCCAACCTAATTTACTGGTTGTTAAGAAGTATCACGCTCCAACTGCTGGTTAAAACGTTTATTGCAGAAATTTTCTATTATAACGCCAAGAACACCGTGACCACTGAAAGAAAATACACGGTGGAAAATACACATTAGCGAAACCGGCCTGCTCCCATAAACAGAATTTACAAATATACAACAAAAAATATCCATACCGTGTGCGCCTTCAACCAGACAGTTAGGAGTAGCCACAAGTCAATTTCTTAATTTTGCAGTCTTTTGCTGTCCTTGCACCGAATATTTCTCTCTAAGCGCATCACGTTACAAACCGATGACACGTTCAGGTGATGCCACTACTTCAACAATCTTCTCAAAGTATGCACATAACAGTCACAGAAAAACATACAAAATATAAAATGGACATTTAAGTGAACAAAAATTAATTATTTTACACAAAAAAAATACTTACTACCTCATTCGCTACAAGTTTCCCTCGCTCTTCGCGTGTGAGAGTTGTTAACTCTTCGTCATTTGAACATCCGGGTCCTTCAAAAAAAAATTGATTGACAGTTGCCATGGCAACAAGCTAGAGCATCGCCATTTTGTCAGGAGGCTCCCCCCCCCCTCCTCTTAGCTCAGTCTGTTTCAAATGTTCTCTCTTCCCGCCGGAATAATGCTGTCAGTGGATATATGTTTCGAATTTTCGGATATCGAAACACGCGTATTGAAACGGATTAAGAAGATCGAGAGGCCGACGTTTTAAAGGAGTTGAGGATAAATTAGGCGGCGCCGCTGTAACTCAGTTGTCCGTGTCTCTGGTCCACCGGGCCGGTTCACTGCGCAGGTTTGGACCGCGCGCCATTTTGTGAAAATTGACACAAAATTCCTGACCAAAAATTATAAGAGGACGCGGCCTCTGTTTGGCGTTTCGGGATGCTCTGGATGTAACCCTGCTGTCGCGGCCGTCGAAGAGACCGACGCATTGGCTACAAAGAAGGCGTTAAATCGGAATTTGGCGTAACGTTTATTTAGCGGCGGCTACAGTCGTTAGCTTCAGGCTAGTCGGGGCAAGCGGCTAACGTTAGCTGCGTTCATTTAGTCACCTAGCGCTAGTTAGCATGTTGCTTGTCATCAGCTGATAAAAACACCCGATACATTTTGCTTCGACCGTGGATGTTCGTCATTGAGGCATTGGACATGAAGTGCTCCCAGGATATGACTGACGAATTTTTTTAAGAGGTTTCTTGCCAGCCAGAGGACCGGAGGGGGGGGGATTGGATTTACTCGCTAACCCGTACAGGGAGGGGAGAATCTGGAGCTGGATAAGTTTCTTCATCATACAGTTTACTGGACTTTAAATGAAGATCGTGCCATCAGAGGTGAGCGATTCTCAGTCGTGCTGTTTGCACGTTTCGGTGTCCATTTGTTTGTCTTTTTATCTCTGTGCTGTGTGTCCTGTGTGAATGGTTAACAATGATGGACGCGCTAGTGAAGTTGAAAATGGTAGCTTTGCTTTTCTCCCTTTTTCTATGTTGGTGTGGCGGCTAGCTAACAATTTGAGAATCCACCTCGGATCAAAAGGTTTGTTTTCAGTCAGTGAGGTCAAGGGATGGGTTTGGAATTGTTGTACGGGAGGGAGCATTCCCACTGACTGCGAGCTTTACGTCTGAGTTTGGACGGAGTGTCATGCTGGCACAGTTATTGCTAGCCCTGCTATATTAGACCCCCATCATTGCATGATTGAAGCTCTGTTAGCTTCTCTCGCACGGCTTGACGTGCTATCAGCGCCCGCCCACGTTAACACCAGGGCTGTATTTCAGGGTTTTAGCCGTTCCGACCGAGCTAACCCGGCTAATGGTCAACGCTGACTTGTTGACGAACCCAGCTGAACGGGCCCCGCAGCCCGCTGGCTGAACACAGCGTCACCAGCTAACGTCGGGCTGCTGAGGAGATAGGCTCGTCTGTCCCGCAGTTTTTTTTGTGTGTGTGTTTTTTGGGGTTTTTTTTTCAGGATAACCAAGACAGCGTTTAGCTAGTTGGTTCTGCTAACGGTAACGCAAGCCTTGAATCCCGTTTCTCGTCTATTTGAGGATCTCGAGTCTCCCACGAACGTTATGTAGGAAGAGAGAGGTGGGGGAAATTAAACTCTTGAATATGCATCCCAAATTCTAACCATGACGAGATCTACCCAATCTTCTGTAAGTATAGAGCCACTCGGGATGCGTCTATTTACATTGGGGCTTTTTTTTTTATTGATAGGCTGAGTTGTATATAATTTTGCTTCGGAATGGATCTATCGCTTGGGCGTGAGGAGATGACACACTGGCTCTTTGCTGGGATCTCTCTGCATGTCTTTGGTGTAAATGGCTTGTAATATCAAGCTAACCATCGTTATATTTACACGTAAATAGGCCCGCTGATGCCATAATGATCAGAGTTATGAAAGGAACTGTTCATATGTTAGTACTGAACATCAGGCATCAGCAGACGTTTGGGAGAAACTAAAAAAGCTACAAGTGTGCTTCTAAAAATGCATTGCTTTTGTTTTTTGCAATTATAATTTTAATTCTGCCATCTGGATTTCACTTATGTTTATGTTATTGAATTGTAGTTATCGTAGTTTATTGCTAGCTTGTGTGTTTGTAAGATGAAATTTAAACCAAAGTTGAGATCTGGCACGTTTGGAAAGGCCCGTATTATGAATATAGCTGCTCAACCTGGGTTATGGCTAACAACTGACTATTTTAGGAGTATTTAATTTCGTAAATAGCATATGGACTGACGGGGCCAACCCTCCTTTAGGCCCACTGCAATAATATTTCTTATTCCACTGTTCAGGGTTCTGATCTTTTCTAAACTAGTGGTTTCTGTAACATTTTGTCAACTGCTTTGTGCGTTCCTTTTATTCTGACCATACAATATATTAATCTGAAACACAAGAAACTTATATAAGTTTATAAGTTCTATGTGTTAAGTTTTCAAAACACTTAAAGAATTATGGTCGCACATTTGTCTTTGTCTGTCCCTTTTTCAACTTTTCCCAATGAAGGTTTACCTGCGGTATAAAATTAGACGAGACAGGAAAAATACAAATTTAAAATATATTAGTTTTATTCTTTATAGTGGTTTGTGGACTCTCCTCCCAGGATGATATGAAATTCTGCAGAACATGCATCCATGTTCGCTTTTGTAGGTTTAGCCTTAACCTGTCAGTGTAGGGGTTATAGATAACTTTTAATTTATGCTCCCCCTTATGCTGCTGTTTTAAAATTTGGAAACTGGACCAACATTTCTGTACCATCATAGATCAGAAGCGGTCAAAACGTATAAATATACACAAGTTTTCATCCTCTTAAAAGAAGTTGGCACAAAGGGGTTGTTTTTAAACAGTAGCACAATAATTAAAGCTGACGTCCTTTTAAAATATCTGTTTTAAATGTGTATTTTAACTTCTTAAATTTATCAACAAATTTTTTTAGAGTGCATAAAAATATATTTTTAGTTTCTAAATTCAAAGATGATATTAATATGGGGGGGGGGGGGTATATGTGTTATTTCTAAGCTGTGTTGCTGATCTCTGTCTGTCATAGTATAGTTCCTCTTCTCTGTCAGTGGAAGTGTGTATATATATTTTTTCTCTTTTGCTACTCCATAGCTAGGCCAGCTTTCTAACACTCTTAGATGAAGTGCAGCTTTTGGGCTGTGCAGCTATTTTGCTGTCAGGCTCTTGTGTTGAAAGCAACGTCTAAGTGTGCCAAAGTTCAATTTTATTTCTTGTTTATTTCTTGTTTTCTCATTGGAAAATGGGAGCAGCTCTGCCCTGGCAACAAAAGTAGGCTATTTGCATACTGCGTTGTGATTGGTCTGTGCATTGATGGGCTTGCCAAATCACGCTGTATCTCTGTGGTGATAGGCTATGCTAATTAGGTGCTGTTGCTGGGATTCTGAATAGTGGTTACTGTGTAGCACTGGTGAATTGTGTTGTCTGGAGAGAGATGCTGATAGCTGAACATGCTATTTAATAATTTTTTGATTCCTTCTGGCTTAAAATGAAGGATGAGTCACTGTACAGTGCGGAGATGCTGTATTTTCACCCCTGCTCACTGCTAAAGCTGCCATTTCTATCCATTTTCCTCACAAAGGTTTATTTTTATTGCTGTTGTGTTTTATATATTTCATATCCTGGAATGCTTTTTTTTTTTTACATGTTTTTCATGCTGTTTATTAAACTGACAATTATATTAACAATGTATCTTTTGTTATTCTTCACATCTTTTAATTGTGGATTTATTTTTATAACTGGGATTTTAAATATAACAATTTGTTAACGATACACTTTTGTGCATTGTTTAATTGTCATTAATGCATAAATGATTCTTTTTTCTTTATATTAAGTTGCAAAAGTGTTTGTTTGTATTATGTTTTTACAGTAAGATAAAATGTTCGAATCTGATCCAGTAAAAAATGATGTTTCTCTTTACTCATGTTTAGATGATTCCATTTTTCTTCCTTGTGTTTTTGTAAATGAAATATGTTGACTCTCAATGCAACTTCTAACAGTGTACATTTCTCCCAGGAGGAGAGACTTAAGCATGCAAACCTTCGTCCGTCCGGCTTGCGCCCTCTTTTTCTTTACACACTGCTGGTCTTCAGATGGCTGCTCCAATGCCCCATACGCACCAGCAGTACAGTGACCGCCACCAGCCAAGCACTGACCAATCTGTTACGGTCTTACCGTACAGCGACCAGACACCACAGCTCACTGCCAATCAGGTAACCCAACCCCAACCAACTGCACCTCTTGGACCTAAAACACTTGTCATACTTATTGTCACATGCAGCACTGCTTTCCTCTACTAAGTCACTAGGCAAAAGTAGCTCAATTTATCTGTATTAAGCTAAATAACTTATTTTTATTTGGAAAAATAAGTAAACGTCAGCTGTTACCCATAGTTTGTGTTATATTTGCTAATCGGTTGTTGTGATTTTTACTTTTTGCACTCCAGAGGCACATGCCCCAGTGCTTTCGTGACCCAACTTCAGCTCCCCTGAGGAAGCTCTCCATTGACCTTATCAAAACATACAAACACATCAATGAGGTTAGTATGCTTCTTTTTTGCTTCACTCCATATGTTCTTATTAGGTACTATAATTTAAATGTCTAAACAATTTAACCTGATCATAAAACCTGGGACTATTTGGAAAGTTAATTTTACAGCCCTCAATAAACCATAATTAAAAATGAAATCTTTTTATTGTGTCATATTTGTTCTTTTAGAAACGAATGTGTGATTTATCTGGTTTTGTTGTTGAATTCACAGGTGTATTATGCAAAAAAGAAGAGACGGCACCAACAGGGTCAGGGTGAAGACTCCAGTCACAAAAAGGAGAGGAAAGTCTTTAATGATGGCTATGACGATGATAACTACGATTACATCGTCAAGAATGGGGAGAAGTGGATGGACCGTTATGAGATTGATTCCTTGATAGGAAAAGGATCATTCGGACAGGTATGTTTTCGTTGTATTGTGAGTAAGAAACTCCTCGTTTGCCGTTGATTATTGTTTAGCAACTTTTTTTTGCCCCCCACAGGTTGTAAAAGCATATGATCGAGTAGAGCAAGAATGGGTCGCCATTAAGATTATCAAGAACAAGAAGGCTTTCCTCAACCAAGCCCAAATAGAAGTTCGCCTCCTGGAGCTGATGAACAAACATGACACCGAGATGAAATACTACATTGGTAATCCACTGTTTGAAAAGTATTCCCAGTCTGATGAAACCAGAGTTTCCTTGTGCTTAATAAAGTTTGATTTAAATTTTATTCGCTGCAGTTCACCTAAAGCGACACTTCATGTTTCGGAACCACCTCTGCCTCGTGTTCGAGATGCTTTCCTACAACCTATACGACCTGCTCCGAAATACCAACTTCCGCGGCGTCTCGCTCAATCTCACCCGGAAGTTTGCCCAGCAGCTATGCACGGCGCTGCTCTTCCTGGCCACGCCTGAGCTCAGCATCATCCACTGTGACCTGAAGCCGGAGAACATTCTCCTCTGTAACCCTAAGAGGAGCGCCATTAAAATAGTGGACTTTGGCAGCTCATGCCAACTGGGACAAAGGGTACGGCGCCGCAGATGGTCTTCTGAGCAATAAAAATGTGTGAAAGTGCCTTAGTTTAAAATGTTATCTATTTATTTCCTTTTTCTTTATCCTTCTTCACCCTTGCATGTGCAGATTTACCAGTATATCCAGAGTCGCTTCTACCGTTCCCCGGAGGTGCTGCTGGGAATGCCCTATGACCTGGCCATCGACATGTGGTCCTTGGGTTGCATCTTGGTAGAGATGCATACTGGAGAACCTCTCTTTAGTGGAGCCAACGAGGTAAACACATCAGCTATTATTTAGATATCAGGATCTATCTGGTGTAACATATTTAAGTAAATATGATTATGTGATTGTTTCGCCAGGTTGACCAGATGAACAAAATTGTCGAGGTTCTGGGCATCCCACCTAATCACATAATGGACCTAGCCCCCAAAGCCAGGAAGTTCTTTGAGAAGCTTTCGGATGGTACATGGAGTGTTAAGAAGACCAAAGATGGCAAAAGGGTAAAGCCAGTTTTTTTCTCTATGGCAGTAGGAGAGACTGATATATTTTCTAAAATTACAGTGTTATTTATTTTTTTTGTATTAATATAATTTTGCAGTATAAGCCTCCAGCTACGCGGAAACTCCACTCCATCCTCGGTGTGGAATCTGGAGGCCCAGGGGGCCGGCGAGCGGGGGAGTCAGGCCATGCCGTTGCTGACTACTTGAAGTTCAAGGACCTGATCCTTCGGATGTTGGATTATGACCCTAAGAGTCGCATCCAACCTTATTACGCCCTGCAGCACAGCTTCTTTAAGAAGACTGCGGACGAGGGGACCAATACGAGCAGTAGCGTGTCTACGAGCCCCGCGTTAGAGCAGTCCCAGTCTTCAGGAACCACCTCCAGCACCTCCTCCAGTTCAGGTAGAGATGCGCCTCTATTATAGATTCACCCAACATACTTTATTTTTATGAAATTATTTTAGTAGAATAAATAGGAATAATGCGCTGTAGGTAGTTTGGTTGAATTGGTAGCTTAAAAACAATGCATGCATCAGAACATCCTCATTTATTAAACTAGACTTGCTGATAATTGATCTGAGCAGTTAAAGGGAATATTGACAAACCCCAGTTCGCTTGTGCATCTCTAACAGTTTAATTTCAGCTGTTTGATTTTAGGATGATTTATTAAAATATCATCCCTGTAAATATTAACTTGTTTTTTTAAAGATTATTGTAAAGTAAACAACTAAAGGCAGCCTAACCTGACGGGAGTTGGTGAGATTGATTTTGTGACTCTTGTTCGTAACTCTCAGGAGGATCGTCTGGGACTAGCACCAGTGGCAGAGCGAGATCAGACCCTACCCATCACCACTTGCACAGTGGAGGACACTTTGGCACGACCATGCCAGCCATGGATGGTGACAGCCTCTGTCCACAGGTCAGGAAGTCACTTGAAAATGTATTCGATCTTTTTTCTTTTTTAACCTGTTCTATCACTGTACATTCAAAAGAAGATGCAAAGTTTACGTAAAGTTTTACAATGTTTTTTTTAAAAACACTTTATAGTTCTGAGAGTTATTTTAATACGGCATATGTCTTTTTCTGGCCCTGCTCTCACTATCTGTTATCTCCAAAACAAATCTGTACTTCATTGTTGTTTATTATGCAAATCATGTATTAACGGTTAAACAGATAAAATAACTTTCAAAGAAGTTTTCAGATCAGTTCTAATTTATTCAGTTTTCCTTTTTTCTTTTTTTTTTAATGTCGCATCACCACGTTTCCCCCCGTTTTATTCACTGACCTATATAAAACGAAAGCCATATAAAACATACATGAAACTTAAACATTTCCTTTCAAATGGATTGAGAAATTTGGATAATTAACTGTGAATGTCTTTCAATTGGTAGATCTTTTTTTTTCTTTTTTTTTGCAGCATTTAGAATTATGTTTCCTTACCGTATGTCAGAAGAACAATATAGATAATCTTGTTTTTGGTTGTCAAATCGGAAGCATGTCTTTCATTGCTGTTTGACAGTTCACCTACTGACTCCTGACTTTTCGCTTCACATTCACAGCCAAGACAGCCTTACCCACCCCCACTAGTGTGGGGAGGTGGCGTTGGACCCGGGTCAGTCACTGGAGAAACCCACCCAGTTCAGGAGACCACCTTCCACGTTCCCCCCCAGCACCCCAAGGCCCTGCATCCCCACTCCCACTTTCATCACCACCATGGGCAGATGATGGCGACGCGTCCGCGCCCGCGCCATTACACCTCCCCGACACACAGCTCTTCAACACAGGACTCCATGGAGGTGGTTCATGGCCATCTGTCCATGACCTCCCTGTCTTCCTCTGCCTCCTCTTCCTCGACATCGTCCTCTTCCACTGGGAACCATGGGAACCAGGCCTACCAGCTCCGCCATTTGCCCGTCGGAGCCCTCGATTTTGGTCAGAACGGTGGGCTGAGCATGGGCTTAGGTGCCTTCTCGAACCCACGGCAGGAGACTGGCATGGCGGCGCACCCTGCTTTCTCCATGGGCACGAACACGGGGCCTGGCCATTACCTAGCGGAAGGCCACCTGGGCATGAGGCAGGGCATGGACCGGGAGGAGTCTCCAATGACTGGAGTGTGTGTGCAGCAGAGTTCGATGGCCAGCTCGTGACTGCACTGACATTTGGCTGTTTGTTTTTTTTTTTCCCTGTGCGTCATTTTTAAGGTGGTGTTTTTTACTACAAGGTGTGTCGAGAACAAAAGCTGCTCACGTCAGAAGGGAGATATCACTGAACCGCTACTACAGAGAAAAAATAGAAGAAGAAAAAAAAACCTTTGTTTAAAAGTATATATGTAATTTTTATCAGTTTTTTTTTTTTTTTTTTGTTTGGTTTTGTTTTCTGCAATCATTAGGCACAAAATAATACTGCGGAATAACCATAGTGAGATTGAGACATCCATCTTACCATTTCACTAGTTTTCATGTAACCACGAAGTAATCACCATATGGTATTATGTGGCAAAATGTTTTCAACGAGCATTTCAGGAGCAAAGATCCAAGCTAGCTGTCGGTGAAAAAAAATGCTCGGCGTCCTCTGTCGGTTCAAACTGTGGAGCGCCTGACATTACTGTTCCACTGGTCAGTAATAGTTTCTCCCGTTTTTTGTTTTTCTTTTTTCCTCAAAAGTGAAATTTCACGTAAAAGCTGCTTGTAAATCCTGTAGCTCAACAACAAAGGGGAAGTGTTTGCGGTGATATTTCTTGTTGTTGGTCGGTGTTTGTGTGACTCTGTTAAAGGGAAGCACTGGCAGTGAAGTCCCTACGCTTGCGCCGGCCCATCGGACAGGAAGATTCCCCCCGCAGTGGGGCTGATACTGACACCAGCTGGGGGTCAAAGGAGGAAGGGGATGCACCATCCCTTGGGCCCAAATGCCCCCACGTTGCCCCCCTCCCCCCCAGGCCGCAACCGGGCCCGGCGCAGGGCGAGAGCAGCGAAGGGTGCGGGAGACTAAGGGATCCGGCCCAGTTTAAAGGAAGATGGTCAGCGCCTGGTTCTAGATAAAGCTTTGGCCTTATGACTCATGGACTTGGAACGGAAATGGAGCTGGACATTATCATTTGAATTAAGGTGGCTTTTCTCTATTTTATTTTTTTGTTTTGTTTTTTCTTCTCGCTAGACAGCCCTTAATTCTTTAAGGAAATTAAAACGACTTAGAAAAAAGGTGAATAAGAATGGTAATCTGAGGCCTTTCTTGACAGAGTTTGTCTTCAGCAGGGGCCCCACATAACAGGGTCTTATTGTACACAACAACCTCCTAAACATTACTTCCTTCCTTGAAATTCACTGGTTAAGGATTTTGCAATGGAAAGAACTTTCTATTCCAGAGTCAACCCCCCTTTTTTTTATTTTGTTTTATTTTTATGTTTTATTATTTCCCTCCTCCCTCCCCTTTTTGCATGTAGTCCCTCATCAGAACCACCTGCACAAGTCTCTCCATCCAAAACATGGAAACGTAAGATATAAAAAACAACAAAAAAAAAACGAGTTAAGTGACTGCCTTTTTTTCTCCTCAAATTATGCTGTGAATTTTACAAGAATTTATTTTCCCTTTGGATATGTTTTTATACCAAAGCAGTTGTTTTATAGCATATAGGTGTCTGTAACCAATAATGTAGCAGGTCACCACTTTGACGCAAAACTTTATCGAGATCTTATTTTAACATCAACACAAAAACAGCTGCAATATATATTCCTTTTAGCAAAACTGGAGACCGTCGGCTGTTGTGTTTCCTGGATGGATTTGTTTTACCAAAATACTTTCTTTTTTTTTCTTCCATATTAATTGGTAGATTATTTTGGGAGTCTTTTAAACACTTTGGTATGTTGGAGAACTTGGTCGTTACTCTGCAGGCTACAGAGTAGCAAGATAGAGGCCGATGGTTTTAAAGAAAGGAGACTAATGCGTTCTATTTCTGTGTCGTCTTAGTTTTTTTTCCTCACTTTGTTTATTTTATTATTTGTTTTTGTTTTTTTGCCCTTCCCTCCCCATCATACTATTTCAAAGGGTTTTGCTGCCTTTCATACATCATTCGGTCAACCTAGCTAGTTTCTGCCGTGATGCAAGACGGTGTCATCGTCTTGCCAAGTTAAGGGTATTTGTGGTAAACCAGTTTGTGTTGAATGGTATAGTTCTGATTTGGTAGGGCAAATCCCCATGATTGTTGTCCTAATCTAAGGGAAGATAAAAAATAAAAAATAAATAAAGGTGTCTTGTCAGCCCCTCCATAACAGTGCTTTGCCTAAGCAGACATGCATGTTGTCAAAAGAAACATTACTCAATAATCAGATTTTTTTTTTTTATATCAGGGATTTTTAAAAGTGCTTTCTTTGTTCTGTTGTTCAATTTTTTTTATTTTTTTTTTACCACTTTTGGAATTTGAAAAAAAATAAATAAATAAAAACAAACTGCCCACTGTCACCTTGCCAATTAAGGGCAGGCCACAGGTCATGCTGTTGTCATTTTCTAAGAGAAACCATCCATTTTTTAGTAGTCACGCTTGGTATTTTCATCAACACAAATGTAAAGCTACCTATATCGAAGATTGGGGTTTTGATCTGGATGTCAAGGTCAATTGCAGATTTGCAATCATTTTGTTTTTTATTTATTTATTTTTTACGTTTTCATACCCCGCTGAATTTGAGACATTTAGATCTTTGTCAGTGGTTTTTATTACTGGCATTCATAATGGTACTAAACATTCCAAAAATAAAGACTGAAAAATAAACACACACAAAAAACAAACACATACACACATAAAAAAATTGACTGCAGTGACTCGTAAGTGTGCGCCTATTTCAGATCATGCTGATTGACCTCTTATTTAGAGCAGTTGTCATGAAATGCAGCCCCTTTTTAATAGTTGAAATAGAATTTATGTATATATTTATATTTTTTTAATAAAGGAAGTATAGAACTCACTACCTTGCTCCTGCTGGTATGTTGATTATGTTTGTCAATTTGGTGACCATTCAGTGGGCAGGAACTCCTGTTTTCTTAGTGGCAAAACCTTGGCTTTTGGCAAAGGTACTTGACTACATCAGGACAACACTATGAGGTAGGGTTTGAATCAAACAGGGAAAGCTAGATCTTCAAACCTTAATAATTTTCACAGGGTATATTGTAAGTGCATGTACATCACAAACCTTACGTTTTTTGATTATATGAGAAGCACATGGTTGAAAAAAAGAAAAGAATGATTAAAAAGAAAAAAAAATGGTTCCATCTTTCATACGCCTGTTTGAGTTTGTGGGTTATACACAAACACGGATAACTATCGACATATCTGAACACCCAACTGAAGTTGATCCTTTTTTTCTTTTTCTTTTTTATTTACCTTGGAATTTGTTCCTTTTTTTTTTTTTTTTCCTTTTTTCAATTTTTCTTTTTTCTTGGTTTCACATTTTTTCACTTTTTTTGTACATGCAAGATGCACTATAGAATTGAACAGCATGGGGGAAAGGATAAGTCCATGTATCCACAGATTGTAAGATCTAGTCAAGACTTTGCTGTGTTTATGACAATGCCCTTTGTATTATATTAAGACAGTCTTATGTATGATATATAAAAGAACTTAATTGAACTCCTTTGTGTCATCATTGTGTTTCTTTCCAATTACATTCACATTGCTGTTAAACATAAACCCAATTTAGTAACTTTCTGTAAAGTATGCCGGTACACATTTAATGACATGCTGCCACGTTGTGTCACGTTGTGGCTCGTTGGTCTAGGGGTATGATTCTCGCTTCGGGTGCGAGAGGTCCCGGGTTCAAATCCCGGACGAGCCCTGTGAACTTCTTTTGATTGGTTTCACGTTTCCCATTTTAAATAAGTAGGTATCGTTCACGAGCTTTACACTTCTACAAGTTTTAAAGAGGTGATGTCATTCTTAAGTAGTTGATATTAGTGTGTATACATGATACGGATATTTGGATTTTAATATTGTATCTCGTACTAGGAAATACGTAAAAGGTCAACTGTACGGTACAATTTAGACTGAAATTGACTTATTTGAGTAATAATAAAGAAAAAGAATGGGCTCGTCCGGGATTTGAACCCGGGACCTCTCGCACCCTAAGCGAGAATCATACCCCTAGACCAACGAGCCGCCAGGACACACAAATAACGGATATGTGAGCTTACATCTTTACTACTTAGACCCGATATATTCAAAAAAGAAGCCATTAGTGGAGGACAACGGTCACATTCACGTCTGGTTGACGTCCACGCCACATTGTTATTGGCATTTTTTGTTCAAAAACACATGACAGCTGTACTTAAAATGTTTTAGGTTTAAAGCGTTGCACTATATATCTCGATATATTTTCGTTCAGCTTTTTCTACCATATTTTTTATTTCCCTATGACTGTCACAAGGTAGTATTTTGTGACTTCTGAACTTTTATCAAAATTAACTACATTAATTATGCTGATGACATCCATCCTCTGAGTCATTTTTGTTCCTAAAATGCTCATGACAATATTCTTTATTGTCATGTCAGATAACTATTAAATTAAATTAAAGTTCAGGTTTACTTTAGGATTTAAGATGAAGACGACAGACTTATACTGCACAAATGAAGCCCTTATTAACATAGGCTTAGGTTGTGGCACATTCTAACTCATCCTAACTGTTTGACATTGTAATTATTATCTAAAAAATATATTTTTACATTTTTGGCAGGATATTAGCAATTGTTACGAGTAAAATACAGATATACTATTATTTAGTAAAGACGTTTGGCAAAGTTTAAGGTAAATGTGAAACCTTTGTATTTCAGAAAACCCTGTTTATAAAACATACCTTGGCCTCCAAGACAAACATGACTCTCACAATATGGCGGACGTGCGAAAATCATGCTTAACCGAACGGGGAAGCTGAGGCGTCACTAACATAGAGACACAGAATAATGGCGACTCTATTGTTTATGTCTATGGTCACTAACCTGCAGATGGCAGCAGAGTGCTACAGGAAGTTAAGTTCATACGTCAGATAGAATGTAGAAGAAAATTCCCTGGTCGACATTTCATTGGTCAGTGTGGCCTATCGACTGACCAATAGTAATGTGCAATATTTTACGTCTGTCCAATAACGTTCATCGTGGGCGGGACTTGCAGTATGCAAAATGAAGTAGCACGAATCCGAATCTAACCGTTGTGTGTGGCGGTTATTTGGAGTGTGTATTTATTTACTTGTTTGTTTTAGAGATGCCTTTTAGGCATTTATTTGTAAACGTAAACTCCGTGTTGATTCAAAATCACTTCCGCGAAACCTGGCTCACCTAAGTTATCAGACGACGTTAGCCAGCGAAGGTAGCTAAGCTAACTGCACGGACTCAAACATGCCAAATTTTTGCGCGGCTCCGAACTGCACTCGGAAGAGCACACAGTCGGATCTGGCTTTCTTTCGATTTCCTCGAGACCCTGAGAGGTAAAACAACACAAAACGCCTCGTACACATATAAGATCTTAAGGCGTTTCTTATACTTCTGCTAACTTTAGAAGGGTTCTTTGTTTATATCGAGCTCATGTTTATGAAGGGTAATGTTTTTGCCTAAAAACTAAATCCCCTTAAAAGTTCTTGTGAACAATGTGATTATTTTATAATTATATTTTTAATTTGTATTTCTCTTTATTCTAATCATTGCATATTCAGGATTTATACTCATTTCCAGATGTGCATAGTAACTAGTTGAATTTAAATAACTAACTTTTTTTCTTCTTTTTTTTTTTACTTTTACATTAACATGGCCTGTAGCCAGTCTTGCTTTAAAATTTCTTCGATTGAGAGTAATTTAACTGAACCAAATAATGCATAGGAGAGCCTGACACACCTACTATTT
Organism: Orestias chungarensis; assembly: GCA_032876305.1. NCBI lineage: Eukaryota > Metazoa > Chordata > Actinopteri > Cyprinodontiformes > Cyprinodontidae > Orestias > Orestias chungarensis. Next base: position 1,447,853 of record JAVLVB010000318.1, on the reverse strand, counting down.
ATATTACAGTGAAACTTTTACACCATCGTTGTTGTTCTGATGTGATTTTCTATCTGCTAAAGTTGTTGACTTATTTGTAGGTTAAGTCAATAAACTGTAAACATCACACTTTTGCACTGGAAGTACTTTATTCTTATACACATTGCATCCTGGAAGTATTAGTTTCATATTGTTAAAAATAATTTGGAAAACAGTTTCATCTGCTCAGTGTGTTACTTGATGAGTAGGTGCTGGTATTTTTGTAGTAATTTTCACATAATTAAATTTCTAAATATTAAATCAGCTTTTATGATGATTTAGTCCGGCCTGAATGAGCCTTATTACAGAATACTTGAGTATTTTTTTTTGGGCAGCTACTCAATTTTAGTTGTTCTAATTTTTCCACTCTTTTTTTTTTTCCATGTCAAAATTTTACCCTTCTAATAAACTATATATTTAATGAAAATGTGTAGATCCACTATTTTCATTGTGGGGAAGGCGCTGTATGGGGACTGCTTTGATAGATGCACTTCTGGACAAACAGAAAGCGAATGAACAAATAAATGAAGTAATCAATGGATTTAGAAAATTGACTACTTTCTAATTCCTTTATTCTTATTGGTTCCTAAATACTTTACAACTTCAGGCATATTATTATAGTCCTTAGGATGAAGAAAGAATTAAACTTTAGAAGCTTTTTACCATAGAGATTGTGACTATATGTTAAAATGTTAAGTAAAGGGTCATGTTTTAGTATGTGCTTTATGTGTTTCTGTTTTAGATGCAGGATCTGGGTGGAGAATTGTCGCCGGGCTGATCTAGAAGCCAAGACAGCCGACCAGCTGAACAAGCACTACAGACTGTGTGCTAAACACTTTGACCCAGCCATGGTGTGCAAAACGGTGAGGGCTGCCTGAGTCTTTACGATTTTGTAATCTGGTTTTCAAACACTTTAGTGGTAAATGTATATCTCATAGTTATGAATAATTTTATAAGGCCGTTTTTTTTCATTTTTTTTTTTTCAGAGCCCCTACAGGACGGTCCTGAAGGATACTGCCATCCCAACCATATTCGATTTGACAAGTCATCTGAAAAACCCTCACACCAGGCATCGAAAGCAGATAAAAGAACTTGTAAGGAAGAACAAAAACACCTCCTTAATCGCTTAAGGGATTTGGCAAATTTTTGTGAATTAATTCCAGTTTCCAACTTTTCCTTAGACTGATGAAGATATAAAGAGGATGAAAGAGAGGAGGTGTAAGTATTTAGGAAACGTTTAATCTTTGCCTCATTAGTTTCAATTAAAGTGATCTTTAATAATCTAAAAAATAAATGTCTCCTTAATGGCAAGGCAGAAATTATAACACGTTTATCTTCAAAGCAGTTTACTGCTATATCAGTACTGTCATGTTTGGTAACAACTAGGGTGACCAGATCCCAATTCACCAGATGGGGGACAAAGGCTATGTTTGTGTGCGACAATGTGCGATACCAATCAATCAAGGTAGTCTAATAGAACTTTTGAAAATATAAACATTTCTATTCAGCCCCTTTGCTTAAAACATTACTATGCTTTGCCATTCAGTAGTACACAATAACCTGCAAACAAAAACTTAAATATATCTTATTTAAATGGAACTCTCCCAAGTTTTCTCATGTGAGAAAACATAGTCAGCATGATTCTTTCATGCTGTTTCACAGTCCCTCCCAAAAAATCCAACGTAACAGACAATGAAAGCTACAATTATATTGCAGTTTAATGTGCCTTTTTCTCCAACAACTGAGAACAACAATGTAACCCCAACACAACTCCAAACAACACATACAATTTTTTGCTCTAGTAGAACAATAATACCTACCCACATATTTAAGTAGAACATAGAGTGCAAAGGCTGATGATCTGTACAAAATAAAACTCACTCAGCTCAGAATCACATAGATTATCTACACAAAAGAAATGTATTTGAAAATTATCTGCATTTACTGTACAGTGCCAACTAAAGTCACTACATAAAATAAGAAATAAAATAAATAAAACCAGAAATACAAATCCAAACCGGTCAGGAGGAAATAAAACATATGAAATTAAATACATTTTTTTCACTTTGTACATCATAGCAACACAATCAGTGCTCTTCCAGCACCAAGAAGAGCACCAGGCAAAATTTTTATTAAAGCTGGGAAGCCTCCTTTTGAGCGATACGTTTTCTGTTAGTCTGGCATTGTCCGTGTCGTCTCACGTCATGTTCACCTCCGTGTGTGACGAAAAACGGACTCAAGCACACTTTGACTGGTTTCACCCAGGGATAGATAGTTTCCCAGTCTGCATTGTACTGGCCATTGTAGTCGTACTGTCCTCCATGTTTCTGTCTCATCCTATGGTCTCACCCTATCGTTCCTACTTTGACCTGATTTGCATTGTTAGTGGGCGCGCCCCCGGCCGGTCCCAGTTTGATTGACATGATATTTGATAAATAGCAGATAACTGACTGTCAATAACAATCCGGGACAATGTCTCAATTTGCGGAACATGTGAAAAGTAATAAAAATGCGTGACTGTCCTGCACAAAGGTTTAAGAAACTGGCAATGTCATTCTGTTTTAACTTCTTAATATTGAATTGGATATAACGGCGAGATGCTTTCTGTATTAGGTAAAGACGTTTTTATATACAATCTTTCTGTCTTTGTGTTACATTTAAAGCAATTTCTTGGCATACTTTTGCAGATTAAGGGCTCTTGTACCTCCTAAAGAAAGAAAAAGAGAAATAAAGGATTCAAAATTTAGCGGCCTAGCTTGAACCATTAAGGCTAGAATAGATCTTTCTACTGTTAAGCTGATATTTTCTTGTAGGTTTTTAAGATATATCAGATCAATGGCAGATCAAAGCTGCTGTTAAACGGATCGATGCATCTCTATAGATTATCTGTTCCCATGAACCCGCCTGTGTTCCTTCTGTCTCTTTCCACAGTGGCGTCTGCCGAGCAGGCCGTCAAAAAAGAGGATGACACAAGCGCCGCCGACAACGAACCTCAGCTTCCAGCCGAGGAGAAAGACTACCGGGATTATTTGAGGTCTTTGTTTAAGATTCTGTTCATGATGGCCAAACAAGGAATGCCCCTGACCACAGACAGAGTGTCTGGCGAAGAACTCAAGTCCAACAACTTCCAGGCGGTTCTAGATTACTGCATGAATGCTGGAGACGAAGCTCTGAGGAAGACGTTTGAGGTGACCGCAGTGAACAGCGAGTACCTCACTGCCACCCAGCTCAATCAGCTCCTGGACGTTTGTGAGAACACGGTGAGGGAGGAGATGCTGATGGAGGTGAGGGAGAGTCGTTTCTACTCGCTGGTGACGGGCGACCTGGTCGAATTTGCCAACAGCAAACACTTGCCCGTGTTCCTCCGCTTCGTCAACCAGCAGAACGTTCTCCGGGAGGAATTTGTGGACTTCCTCCCGTTCGTAGACGGAGACGAGTCTGCACTGGTGGAAAGGCTGGAGGCGCAGCTGGTGGAGCGCTGGGGGCTCAGCATGGAGGACTGCCGCGGGCAGGCCCACAAGGCCACGGGTACGTCCACCACCAAGATGAAAGCTGTGGCCGTGCTGCTGATGGAGAAGTACCCGCTTGCGCTGCACATGCCCTGCTCTCATACGGCGCTCAACGTCCACCTCGCCAACAACCTGCCGTATCCCAACGTGCAGATCGTCATGGAAACCCTGAGGAGGATCGTGTCTTTCTTTAAAACCCTTCACACTCAGGACGAGCTGGAGAATGCCATCTCTGCTCAGTTCCAGAAGAATCAGGAGAAGGGAAATGCTCTGACGCAGATGTGCTCCTCAGGATGGACAGAGCAGCACAACGTGTTTGACGTGCTGCTGGATATACTGCCGTCACTCCTGCTGTGCATGGACAGCATTCGGGACAATGTCGAAGGACGGTTTTCCGGTGCTGTCGCTATGGATGCGTATTCGATCGGAGAAAGCCTCGCTGACTTCGAGGTGATCGTCACAATCGTCATCTTAAAGAACGTTCTAACCTTCACCAGAGCCTTCGGAAGAAACCTGCAGGGGGAAACTCTCGACGTGTTCTCGGCTGCCAACAGTCTGACGGCGGTCCTGTACTCCCTGAATGAGGTCAACGACAACATAGATGTGTACCACGAGTTCTGGTACGGCGAGGCTGTAAGCTTGGCCGCCCTCATGGAGATCCCCGTTTCCGTGCCGAGGCTCTTCCTCCGGAAACAGCGGGCGGCCGACCTCGGCGAAATCCAAGCCGAGACCTATTTCAAAGAGTATGTGACGGTTCCTGTGATCCGCGGCATCATGCAGGAGGTGGAAGACATGTTCTGTGACAGCAACCTCAAAGCCCTCAAGTGCCTGTCGCTGGTCCCAGCCGTCATGGGCCACATGAAGTTCAACACCACGGAGGAGAACTACGCAGAGGTCTACTCCAGCGACCTGCCGAACCCGGACACGCTCCCCGCCGAGCTCCACTGCTGGAGAATCAAATGGAAACACAGGGGTAAGGAGGTGCGGTTGCCGATCAGCATCCACGAAACCCTGCAGCTGCCGGACGTCAAGTTCTTCCCCAACGTCGACGCCTTCCTGAAGGTCCTCTCCACCATGCCGGTGCTCAAAGTGGAGAAAGGCTCGGGCGACGCGCCCAACGAGCGTCTGCAGCGTTATCTCGGCAGCGTGCCCGCCAAGCATCTAAACAAGAGTCTGGCCATGCTCCACATCAACACGCACGTCAAACACGACCTGGACGTGATGGTGGACAAATACTGCCGGCTGTATCGTGAGGATGATCCCGAGGTAGAGGACGTGGGCGAGGACGTCATCGTGACCAAAGTGATCTGAAGCTTTGAGTTCAGCTGTAAGCCCGACAGAGTCTCACAGTTTAACCTTGGATAACATAACACTGCATTAATAAAACAACCAAAAATTTCTAATTTTATCTAGTAGCTTTTATTGAAAATCAAAAATCGAAGGGGTTTTTCATTCTAGTGAATGTAACAAATATGTTAATTGGGTTTTTAAACAAACTGAAGCAAAAAATGTGGAACAAAGGAGAGTTATACGATGACTATATGATTAATAGAACTGGAAATGTTTTCTGGCTGAACTGGAAATGTTTTCTGGCTGCGGCGACTTGAGCAGGCAGCTGTGTGTCGCCCCAGGTGTAGAGAATTCCTACTTTGACTATTGTGAAGCAACAGGTTGGGGAGGGGCAGCGCTTCCTGATTCAAACATTTGCAGGAAATTTTAAGTCTGTAAACCATAATGAGTAACTGACTAATTTCTAGTCGGACAGATTTTACGCAGATCTCTGATTTTTGTTAAAGTGAATTAAAAAAATCAAACTGATTTGATTTTTTGTTGTTTTCTTTGTTTTTCTGTTCATGCAGCCTATTTCTGAGACATTAAACTAACAATGCCAGACAGCCTAAAGTGAAAATATTTTGTCGTTTAAAATGTAAATATCTCTAGCAGACTATTCTGTTGGTAGGATAGAAATAAAAAATTTAAACCTTTATTATTTGCTTTTTTTTTTTTACATTTTGATATTTGTAACTTTGTTAATTGAACTGATAATTTGTAGTTTATTTTTATTTTTATGAAACCACATGATCTAGGCAGATCAACCAGTTTATTTATAAAGAAGTTTCATATGGCTCTAAAAAAAGTGTGGTTATCTGGTTTATATGTATTTTATTATAGTCATTTTTAACTACTTTTCCAGATGTTCATATATTGAAGACAAAGAATGTCTCAAGTCTATATCTCTAAACAAAATGTTTCTCCTTATACAGTGAAGTAGGACCTTCATTTTTTGTTGTTGCAACAGATTTTTTTGTTTTTTATATTTTACTAGTATTGTATGAGAAAAATGTTTTGTTTAATTTGGCTTTAATTAAACGGCTTGTAAAGAAATTAAATCTGATGGGTTTTTGTTTTTTTTTCTTCTTTAAGTCAGGACTCCAGTTCTTCAAATCTTTCATCAACAGTGGATTGGGGATGCTAGTTATGGTGCATCTCATATGTCACATAGATTGTCTGTGGGGTCGTTAATAAAACCAAGTATATTTGATACTTCTGTCAGCGGAAGCAGGTTCTGTGAAGTGAAATCCATCGATTATGGCTTCACATTTCGCCATGGAAACGTTTTGGATCACTTCGATTCCCAGCCTCTCTAGCTTTCTCTTGACTGGATGTTGGTTTACAACTAAATTGAACTTTTCTTCTCAAAGGTTAAACTGTCACTGAAATTAAATCCAATGTGCGTGGCTTAATACGAGGACAACCTCAGTTGTTTCCGCCTTTTATAGTTTTTATTCTAATAAACTTACTATTAATATTCAGGTATTCGGTTTTTAACTGACAGCTTTATTGTTAACCTTCTTGTGGAGGTCCTAAATCATTTCCACGATAATTAAATAAAACTATTAACCACAGCAACATTATCAATATGTTATGTGTGATTCATAATCATAAAAAGAAAAGAAAAAAGGAGTTTTAAAATTCACTTTCTTTCGTTTTCATATAGGAATTCACCTTTTTTTAATTTTATTTCTAGATAGATCCCTGTTCAAATGTGCCAGCATGGCAGCAGGGGGTTAAGTGTGACTCCTCCCTCTGTGCATGCAGGACCAGCTCAGGTGATGTTTCTCCCTGCAGGCGTCACACTAATGCGGGGTGGGGTCGCTTTGATGCGCAACCAGACGGAGATGCTCGCTGCACGCTTCGCTCCAAACTCCTGAACTCCACCAGGGAGCGAATCCTTTCCTGCAAGAAGGGAAAACAGGAGGTGAGGTTGAGACCGTAAAATCAAACACCTTTTTTTTACGTTTTGCTGCACATTTATCCGCGCATTCAGCCTCCTAAGCTCGAGTGCCATGGCGTGGCCGTGCATCACTCGCGCATGCTGCATCAACCGCTTCTGGAACGAGCTGGACAAGGCGGACATTGCCGTGCCTCTGGTCTTCTCCAAGTACTCGGACGTGACGGACGCACAGCAACAGCTGCTGCATCCCCATCATCACCCGCACCAGCCTAGGCAGAATAGGGCCGCGGCCATAGCCATAGAAACGCAGCCGCATCCGGAGGAGAGGGATGCGGCGCCGCCTGCTGCGGCCGAGGACGCCTCGTCCGTCATGCGCCAGGACTTCAAGGCGTGGAGTGTGCGTCCCGAGCCCAGCTGCAAGCCCAGGAACGAGTACCAGCCGCCGCCGGGGCCGTTCAGCAACGAGACCCAGTACCAGAAGGACTACAAGGCCTGGCCCATACCCAAAAAGCACGACCACCCGTGGATCCAGAGAGCCGGGCCCAAGCCTGAGAAGGCGGCCGCCGAGGCCGAAAGCGGCGTGGAGAAGAGCGAGATCGAGGAGAAGATCCAGGAGAAGGAGTCCAAGGAGGCGGCGAGGAGGGAGAAGTCTGCGGAGAGGAGGAGAGCCAGAGATGCTGCGGACGCCCTGAACAGACAGATAAAGGAGGACATGTCGACTTCTAGCAGCTACAGGTAAGACTTGAGAGCAAAGCAGCTGCAGCCTTATCCTCCAACTATGTAATGCATGTTTGGACTTGTTGTTGTCCCCCTTTTGTGGGCATAAAAAACATGGGACTTGTCCTTTTGGTGGAGAACATGACTTTAGACCTCAGAAGATTTTTACTCTGGCCTCACCTTGATTCAGATCATCTTGATTTACAGTTAGAAAAGTAACTGTCTGATAAAATATGCTCTGCTTAATTAACTATTCGCAAAATTTGTTATCAAAAATGAAAATAAAAATATATTCTGTTTATTTTGCATAGATTATTTAAAATCTTTTACAAGATAACAAATAGATAATATCATTGAATGGGATGGTCAGTTTATTTAATCAATCAATCAAATACATATTCAAGTCCTGTTGTTATCAATGTGGAACCAACTCCAGAATATGAAAGCCACAGAGACATTTAACTCAAAACATTTACACAATAATGGGTAAAGATGATTATACATACTTATAATCATTTTCATATTTATAAATATGTATTGCCTGGTTATTTATTATTAAATGTATGCCTAAATCTTTCTGCAGCTCAGGGACAAGCAGCAGAGCAAAAATAATGAAATTATCTTGCATCTGGTGAATTTGTGACCTCATCCTGAGTTCAAGTCCTCCTAGGAAGCGTCTCGTTTTGCATATACCTGTGTGATAGGTTTATGTTGGTTGAAAACTAAACACTTTTGTTAAAATATTAATATGTAACTTTTTGCTTAAGTATCATTAAAGATACTTAAAAGACAGTTGTGTTCAAAAATGGATGTACCAATATGAACCTTTGGGCCGGTTTGGATATCCTACATTAACGTTGCTGTTATGCCCCATAAACATAATGCACCAACATCCACACTATATACACTCATTTTCAGCACCCTGTCTTTCGTTAGGACCACTGTCACATGGGCCAACATAAAAACCCAACTCCTCCCAGTATCTTAAAGAACCAATAATAATGTAATAAGTAATGATGCTTGATGTTACAGACATATTGAAGAAGGGTAAAAATGTTATTTCTGCAGAAGGAAACATGTTTCCGAATGCTTTGTGATTTTAAACCCAACAGGGGGCAGTATGTGACACAATCACAATAGCCTCAGATAAATGGACGTGTGAAAGTACATCATAAACTCTGACACAAAAGAAAATAGCTGTAGTTGGACTGGAGTGAACAAAGGGATCAACACATTAGATTCCCTTCAGGTTTATTGGTAACTTGTTCCTGAATGGCAAAGAATCCTCTAAGGATCATCAGAATTATTAAAAAAAACTTCCAGAAAGCAAGTGATACTGCAACAGATAAGGAGTTCCCAATTATTACATAAAGACCTTGACTTTGGATTGTAAAATGTAATACTTTAAGACAAATCAGAACCACAAATGTCTTAAGGGAATATAAGTGCTGTTCTAACCATCTACAAGTCTGTGTTTGTGCATTTTCTGTTTAGTAAACAGTAAAACATTACATTACACAGAAAGTTCTGATTTGAGTTCAAAAAAAGAAATTACTTAGCAGACAAGGTTAACCCAGTCATAAAGGAACTAACCAGTTAAAGATAAATTAGTATATTTTCTAAAACATTTGCATTTATTTGCTTTCAAACATTAGTTCAGTGTTCAATGTCCTTCTTCAAAATTTTTAACAACTCCTGCTAAATAGAACTCATTGGAGTCCACAGACATCCTTTCATTCTTTAGTTCATTTCTCATGTTCTATATTTTCAATTCTGAGGAAAAAAAATCCTCATCTTTCACCGTTCTTGCCAGGACTGAGTTTAAGGCGTATAAGGATGTGAAACCAGTGAAGCCGATCAAAGCCCCATCCCAGTATAAACCACCTGGAGAGGAGGCCAAGCTGGAAACCAGCTACAGCGCCACGTACAAGGGGGAGCAGGTGAAGGCCCAGTCGACTGACAACAAGTTGCTGGATCGGCGCAGGATACGCAGCCTGTACAGCGAGCCGGGCAAGGAGCCCGCCAAGGTTAGCGACGAACGTCCATCTTTATCCTAGCCCAAGAAGCAGCACCACTAATCAGCTTGTTAGTTGTGCTTCCTTCAAGTAGCTCGACTTCCTCGACTTACACTGATTGTAATTCCCTCTCAAGTTGAAATCACGAAACCAAGTAGTTCTTTTCATTACATGCTCTAACTTACACAAAAAGCGTGATAGTGTGCCGTGAGAACTGTTTGACATACAAACCAAAAAACAAATAAACAAATTATTTTCACGTAAAGGCATCAAAGGAACAACCCGACCATTATTGTATGGCTCAACTGAAATTTGTCACATAAGAACTATACAGTCTTACAAACATAACAGTAAAAAAAAAAACATTAAATGTACGTCATTGGCTGCTTTCATTTGAGAGAAAATTAGGAATCTTTCCTAATGCCCTATGGACAATCTTCTTTAATCATTGCTGATCTTAGGCAGAGGAATCAGTGAGGTGTCCATCTGCTAGCTTGGTCTAGAAGGCTACCAACTAACAAGTAGCAACCCTCAAAAGTAACCCCCAGTCAACCTACAGAAGCAAACTTTTCCCCCTTAATTAAGAGTTGTTCCCCATATTAAAACAAACAATATACATGACACAATTTAAATATTGTTTTTAATATTAACTATTTTTATTAGAAATTTATGTTTTTTGGACTCTATAATTTTAACGTAATATATATCAATCCATTGTTTATTTATTCTGATGTCGATGGCAGCTACACACCCACCAAATTTCTTGCAATTTTACTTAAGCCTATTTACTACGCTAGCACGGGATGATAAGAGGCATGGCATTAAAAATGCGGCTGCATCACTCGGCTTCAATCCGGATGAATGTCTTATAAATGGGTCTCTCCAAGTACACTCGCTTCCCAATGCGTTTTCCTTCTTCATGCAAAGTTGTCGTCTTGCACAAACACTATATAACTGGCCTACGCTTTTGTTGCCATTTCTGACCCTGTTGCAAGTTTATCACCACCTTGACCGAAACTTGTTGCGCCACCTCTTCCAAAGGAAGAGGACTTTTCTTCTCAAACGTTCCAGGTGGTGGAAGGCTGTGGAAGACTTTATTGTCATTATATGATTAGGTGAAAGAGACTGCAGTCCCGTAGGATCATTCGGTAAGTAAGCTGTTAATGGTAGACTGTTAATGATCACCATTATTTCATAGAAGTTGGTCCTCAATGATGAACTGTTGAGTTGATTGGAGGACTTATCGAGAATAGACATTAGCACACTTCTTATTGTTCAAATCTGCCTTTCCCAGACACTACCCATATGGCTTGCTGATAGCGGATTCATGACAAAGTCACAGTGCAGTACCTTTAGGTATTCTTTATCCATTTCCTGTAAGGTCTCTATGAATGCCTTCCACCAACAAAATTTGTGCGTAGATTGCAGCCGACTATTTGAACATTGCCACGTATAACTATGAGGGCATGGAGGGCGATAATGAAAAAGTCAGTGGTCATCTCTTCAAGAAGCTCTATGTGAACTGCACGAGTGCAGGCCATAGCGCTTTTACTCCTTCCTTCCATCCTTAACATGAGGCAGTTTATTCCACAATACGTAAACAGAGGTGTTTCTTCGATGTGTATGAGACGGCATAAGTGCATCCGAGGATCCAAAATCCATTGGCTCGTAGCTCATAGACTGTTTTGCCATGTCTTTGATGTTGCACTTGTTGATGTTAAAACTATATGAGCAGTCTTGTTACATGAAGGCAAATCTGCTGGATGCTTATAGTGATGGTGAAAATCAGCATGTGTCAGCCAACCTACTACCCTAATGATTCCCTGTTCGTCAAAGAAAGGGTACAGTCTGTGTAGCTTACCGGATTTATCGAGATCCTTCCCATGTTGGAGAGTTTGGATTTCTTCCGCAAAAGCTTCTCTCTGAACAATACTAATGATTGTAGCTTTGGCATTGCTTCTTTCTACCAGACTTTTAGCTTCACTCATTCTTGGGATTGAACCTTTTAGCTCCTTGACAAGTCGCATGAGACAAGCAATGGCCTTGACTAATCATGCTCAGCAGGAGAACTTAATTAGCGATAGCATGGATAGTACAGGGTATGGACAATAAATACAGTATGTGTATGTTATCATAAGGTTCTGTTTGTGAAGATTAAGGGGCAGTTTTTGATGAATGAGCAGTAAATGTGGTTCAGTGATCATCTGGCAGCAGATCATCCCATCTGACCTTGCCATGGCACGTTTGCTAACGTATTTGCTTCCCGATCAGAATAAAGGGAACCACAATCGACAACACTCCTCTTCTGGAGAGTGGGCCTACGTCCACCACTACTCTGAAGCTGAAGTGGTCTGATGTGACACACCATTTAACACCTAGTACTTTCCCCATCTGGGATTCACCCAGAGCCATGTCTCAACCTTTTGATGCGTCTGCACACTCTTTTTTAGGGAGGGATGGAAGCACCTCTTGGCAATTGGAAAATAACTTGTGGATGCGCAACCTTTCAGAACTGCAGAGCTGTCTGGCCTCAGCAACTAACTTTATGGCTTCTTCTTACGTTGAGACACTTATGAAGCCATCGTCGAGGCAAAATTTTCTTTCGATGAAGTGGATTGTTCCTTCCCTAAATTGACCTCGTCCTTGTGCGACAACATGTTTGAGGCCGTAGCTCGCACAGCCAGGTGACGAGGCTGCTCCTTCCAACTTGGCTGAACAGTCAAACACCACGCAAATCTTCCCTGGTTTCTGATTGTGGTAGAATCATTTGAGCGGAATGTACCAGCAAGTGTCCAGCTTAAATTCACTTTCCGGGACCTTCTCAGTATCTCCAAAGGATATGATATCGCCCATTAATGAAACGCAGTCCTTGTGGTACTGCTTGTCTTTCTCAAATCTCCTTTTCAAACACCGGAGGCGATGATCTGCATACTTGAAGTTGTTAGGCAGACATGGCTTGTCTTCTTTAAATGGCAATGGCATCTCAGCCGGTCCATTGGCTTGTTTCTTTATGTCATCCTTCATTTTCCTGTTGAAGCAAAGGTCATCTTGATGAATCTCAATGATTCTAGCACTTTCAGCACATCAGTAGGAACAATTACTTCCATGACTTGGGTTCTTTATATATACTGAACTTGACTTGTTAAGTCACTAGGTGACTGTAGACTTGGTGTGACTTGTTTCACAATGATTCTGTGGATGCTTCCGATTGCATCTCCATAGTCAATACAGGGGTTGATGCAGCCAATGATGCTCAAGCCAAGATCAGTCTTTACTGCGAAAGGCTCATCGTCTGTTCCTGCTACAATTTCTTTTGGTAACAGGGCTTGAGAACAATTGTACCCAACTAGAGGACCGACTTCACAGTCTATCACAGGAGCAATCTCTTCAGCTATGTGCGCTAAATGAGACCATAGTAATGTGACTTAAACTAGCAGGGATAAAGTCTCATGAATAAGTCACGGGAAGAAGGATTTTCTTGGAGGAGTAAAACCCAGTGACCTGTAACCCAAATAACTTGTGACTTGGGATTACCGTCTGCTTGGATGTTAGTGTGGAAAGTTTAAATTGCACAGGTGTCTTAAGATGTACTTGCTAGCACCCTTGCTCCAACATTGTGGACCGTAGATGGCTTTAATCTTTCAGCATCACCACTCTTCAGAGCATGAAGCGAAGTCTTTGTATTGCAAGCTATCTTGGCTTCTGTAGACACAACTCAACGAAGTTGTGGAAACTAGGAAAGTCTGATGGGTCTTTTTGTAATTCTAATTCTTTCAACCTGGCAGTGAGCCAGTCATGGAGCTTGCTGAGGATCCTTTGATTTTCACTGCAGTCGTTTAAGACAACAAGGGCCTTACTATGACTCATGGCTGCTTGACAGCCTCGCAGGAAGTCTGCAAATTCTCTCAGGTCAACACTGTCTTTGGGTACTATCTTTGTCCACGAATTCAGCTTGTCACAGAAAGCTTTATCAACCACAAAGGAGTTGCCGTATCATTCTTCCAGTATTTCCAATGCCGAATCATAGGCTTTCTCTGTGCCCACCAGGAAATAACTGACAATTGCCTTCTTTGAAGCTCCTGTGACATACTTTCGGAGGAAGTAATTCTTTTCATTTACCGGAATGGTCTTCCGCCCTATCAGGGTTAGGAATGACATTTAGAAGTTGTAAAAATGTATCCATATTATATCAAAGTTTTCAAATATCACATTAAATATAGAAAAATGCAACCTGAAATAGATTAGTAAGGCAAAATGAATTAAGATATAGAAAAATATACTCAAAATAAAAGCAACTGAAGCTTATTTCATTGAAATTACTTTTAAGTTTATCAGAGTGTTCATTAGTAATCATTGACTTCCACTTTTTTGGTGGTATAAGTTTAACAAGACAGAGAGAGAAGAAAAAATAGAAAGACAATTTTTAATATATATAAACAAACATGAAAAAAAAGCCTAATAATGTGGAATGTCTTAATGTCTGAACAAATCTATCATGACAATTTACAGGGTCCCTTAGAACTTGGAAACTGAATCTGTGAACATGATCAACGAATATTACACCAAGATATCAGTGTCACAATACAGCCTGCCTCCTTTCCGTATGAACCCACAGCAGAATTGCAGTTTACTGAATCCAGGATTGTACGTGTCTGGAAATAAAATGTTGTTTTTTTTTAGGGGGGTGTGTGTGAAGCGAATGGAATATATATATATATATATATATATATATATATATATATATATATATATATATATATAGTTATATATATAGTTATATAGGTATATATATACACACACATATGTGACTTGATATGAAAATCCCTATAAAAAACAAGATTCAGAATGGAGTGTGTATGAAATATATAATTTAAATGCAAGTTTTTTTAAACACGCATCAATTAACCTAAATTAAAGATATAAAGATTTCTTTCTAAAATTACTGTTAGAATATGCTACTGTTCATTTTATCAATAGATTAGATTATTGTAGATTAAAAACAGTTTAGAACTTTACCAAGGGTGCCTTTAAGAGGAAATGTTGCTCTTTAAAGGTTTATTTCCCTTAATCACAGCCACTGATGCAGTGCAAAATTCTTGAGTCATCCCTCAATTCTTCAGATGCCAAGATTTTTAATAAGCAAAGATGGGATAAAAAAGTAGAAAAGAAAAACCTTTACAAAGACATATAAAGACTTTAATGAAGTTAAACGATGGCTGATTTTAAAATCTTTTGCTCAGTACGGTTTGCATACATGTAGAACTGGTTTCATCATGTTTCTGTGATGGTGTATTCACTCGGCCGCTCCCTCTCTCGTTCTTTTAGGACCTCTCAGAGACTGAGAGCAGCTCTGCTCTCCACTTGCTGTAGTCAGGTGTGTTCTCTGTTTCTTCCAAAAAAAAAAGAAAAAGATGCATGAAGATTGACCTCATGTTGATTGAACGAATGCAAACTTGCATTCTTCTCACACACATTTATCACGTCCTGAATGCATCCTTGCCTTAGCTAGCTTCAGACACATTTATCACCCAGCTACTCTCCAGAATTATCAGAAACATATTCACTTTCCTCCGAGCTTTTAGGCTGCACCGCCAAATAAACATGAAAGCATGTAAAACGTTCATTTAAGAACATATGACTTGAAGAAAAAGCAGACTATTGGCTTTATGGAGTAACTGATAAGACTAACAGCACTTTGTTTAGGATTGTTGAAATTACATAATGCCAAAGTCAACATGAGTTAGAAACGTTTGATAAGACTTGTTTGCAGATTCTTTGTTAGGAAGATCATTTTTTATACTTCCAGAATCTTTTAAATATGGTGTTGTAGACGATGACTATAGGTCAAATAAATACTCAAGATGTTTTTTTCTCAGATTTAAAAGATAGGCTGGCATAGGTTTTTTGATATATAATCATGTAAAATAATAAATTACATGTTATAATTTAACAACAAATAAAAATTAAGGTGGATAACATGATCTTGTTGATTAATTTAAAACAGAATAGGCAAAATTGGCTCATTAATGCTAATTATTTATACTTGATTTTTAGATAAAATGTATCCTTAATATACATGTTTTTGTTTTTTATTTGTTTATACCTAGACTCAAGCAAAATATACACAGAATTTTAGTAGTTTTAAGTTTCGTATTGTAAAAAATAATATAACATTGCCATTCTTCTTTTTGTAAGAATCTGAACTCCAAACTTGAGGTGTTTTCTTAGCCGCTATGCTTGCTGGAGTTTGCCTGCAGTTTTAATGAAAATGATGGAAAGCAACTTTCTTGTAAGAGGGGTAAAAGGATTGTAATCTTCTTTCAGCCAGCTGACCAGCAGTGCAGAGCAACAGGCACTTTTATTTTTCCAAACAACTACTTACATTTCTGGTCAAACCTCCATGTTTTAGAGCAAAGTAGCAGGAAGATAAAAGAATGGCTTCCGCCTACTTTGCTCCAGCCTCTGTTTATTCATAAAAAATTACAGTTCAAGTTTACTTTTCAAACCAAAATTGCGCAAAGTAGGCGGTAGCCATTACCACCTACTTTCCTCCAGCCTCTGTTTATTCATAAAAAATTACATTTCAAGTTTACTTTTCAAAGCAAAATTGAGCATGTTTTGCAACTTTTTTTAATTTTTTTACAAGATCATTTCTTTATCCGGAAGGTCTTCCACCATACAGTTTTTTACCGGAGAGCAGAACTGTGCTTACTAGTGTCTGTTTTTGAACTAGTAACCTTGCAGCTGTAAGCCTAATTGTTAGTTGCCACCGCTAACAATGTCTGAACCAACGTATTTCATTTTTAACGCCATAAGACTAACATTAAATTTTAAAAAGCTGTTTGTTTACGTAATAGAGTTTTTAAGAAGAGACTGCATGAACCACCATTCTGTGTGAAGAAAGGCACACATACCTTTGTGCTGTTTCTTTACTATCTGCACTAACTACACTTTTCTAAACATCACCTGTACCATCAGGAGTCATTGTTGTAAGAGGAAGTGTAAAAAAGGTATGTATTGCATGCGAAAATGACACTTTTGCTTTAGAAATGTTTCAAGCACAGGTTAATCAATGTGCTTAGTTTTTTTTTTTTTTTTTTTTTTTTCCCAAACAAATAAATGAATGGTTTCCAAGCAATTTCTAAATGTAAAGCTATTGCCAGCAGCTGAAAATCTTAACTGTACTTAATAGGGGCAACTCCTTATTTTAATTCACAGTATGCTGAAGAACACAACCTGATTGAAAAAGCAGATATTTCTGTCATTAAATTGCTGCTGATACCTGTTAAAAGCTTATAATGATATGATCTTTTTTGCAATACACTCATCTCACATTTAAATCCTATCTTTAAATATGCATATTCCATGTACAAGAATCTTACGAAATGTTAACAAAGTCACAGATAGGAAAATTACTAGTAGTCCAAACAATTTAAATGAGAAATCTTAAACTTGCTATTTACCTGTAGTAATAATAAGTTTTAAAGTAGAAGTCAGATCGTTTTATCTACCTTTAAAAAAGGTGAAGACAAAAGAACTAGTAGAGGATGGCAACATTTGTTTCTTTGTGAAATTATGCTAGTGTAATAAAGCCCCAATTTATGTGAATGCTATTGATACAGGTTTATCAGGCCAGCAAATTAACTAAGGGGGATATATCTATGCAGACCGAAGCCTTATATCACCAAAGAAAAAACTAAACAAAAACAAAAAGAAAATTAATTGAAATAAGTTGGTAATAAAAATAAATCATCTAAGAGTTTTCCATCTTCTTTAATACATATCTAGAAGTATGGTTGGTTTTATATAAAAAAAATAAATATATATATATATATAAGTTTAAAATTAGAAATGAAATATCTAATTGTTTAGGGAATTTTACATCTACATTATATGATGATTAAAACTAGCCAGTATGGCTAAGTGTTGCACTTTTACGTATTTAAAAATCAAGCTTTAAAAATGTTTTCTTATATTTGGCCTCATGTAGTTTCAAAGTGTACCTTTCTAATCCTTCTACATTTCTTTGTGAGCTTGTGAAATCCTAAAAGTTTGATATTTAATTTGCTGCATTAATAGAAAATTTAACCAAAAATATAAATCAACCACCTGTCCTCTAGAGACATGTGTGCGACTTGCTGCCAATAGAAAATAAACAGCAGCTGGCTTCAGCTTCAGCTTCAAACATGTTAAAAATCTGAGAATAATCCTCACAAATATTTTAATCGGTCTGCTTTTTTTCTTTTTCAGGTGGAGAAACCAACGTCCCGCACCAAACCAAAAAAGGCCCCGACAACCACAACTGGGAAGATGATGAAAAAAGCTAAGGAGAAGCAGGTTTCAGGTTCCCAGCTGGCCAAGAAGAAACCGCCTGCGAGCACGTCTGAAGCCACACCAGAGGGAACCGTGACGAAGAAGAGCAAAGAGATCAGCAACAGACTGGCTGAGGCCAAACACTAAAGAGGGGTTAACTTGTCGTGTGATTATAACCATCGCAAAGAAAATAATTTCCTTTCTTTCAGTTTATGTCAGGATCACGATTGAATGACTTAGAGCTTTTAGGAGAATGCAAATAATTTCACTGTTAACTGTATGTGAACGTATGAATGTTTGTGACTCCTTTGTATTTTGGTGCACAGAATCCCTTTTTTAAATTATTGAGCACATAATTTGCACATATGAGTTGATATTTATCTTAAAAATGAGATATAAGAATGATTGTGCTGTGATGTATAAAAAGCCAGGAGCTACCCCTCATAACTTTAAAATCTGCCTTAAAATAGCCAGACGTTGGTGTAGGTTTCAAGCCATATTTCTCCAGATTTTTCAGGGATCTCACTGTTGGATCTCTTTATTCTTTTTTTTCCCTTTGATTACAACATAAACTGATTAACAGGGATTTTTTTTACTTTTAAAAATAATGTTCTAAATCTTTCTCAGAGTGCAAAAAATGTGATTTTTGCAAGCATGTAACCTTATTCCTGTAGATGCAGCTAAAGAAATGGCAACAAAATGGTTAAACTTGGTTATTTGGTTACATGATACAGGTTTATTGCCTCAGTAAGAAGCATTCAATGCTAAAATTGATTTGTCAGTTTGATGTGGAAAACAAACAGATCAGCTCCATCTAATCAGGGACATACAGTTAGGGTAATAAAACAAAGCAGCAACCAATAAACAAAAAACAAATATAAAGTCTGGAGAACTTTTGCTCAAATCTGCTTAAGGAACATACTATGCCAACAAATGTTAAACTGCTATCACACTGTTTCTTACCTTGATTTTTTATGTTGACCAGAACATGTTTGCAAGCTGTCTTCTACCCTTCTTTTCATTCTTGGTAAATGCAAGACCCTTTTGGGCTGAATGTTTAAGTATCTTAATAATTAAGAGACCTTTTAATCTTTATTGGTGCAAAAAAAGCATTGTCATATTGCAAAATGAGATTAATTTTGATATTTGCATCACAGTTATGTGCATTTTCTAGCTGTATCGTAGGTAAACGGAGTCAAGTCACATTTCTGAGCTTTAGCAATCATATTCCTCAGGTCATTTTGACATGTTAAAATAATTTGAAATCAGCCTTTCTTTGCAAGGTATCCAATTTCCTATGCCAAAGTACCAGATACACAAAAACGTAAAGCTGGAACATTATTTACGGAATATTTGTATACAATGCAAGAAAGATAAGCAATAGTGTGATGATGGTATAAGGAAATGAGGGGTGGCTCAAGACTTTTGGACTTTGCCTGAAATAGGTCTAAAGGTATTATTTTTTTCTGAATGAATGATTAGGAAATTCACTGACATGATTGGGAAAAAAAATGTCAAGGAGAGAATTTTTTCTCCAAGAAATATCACTGCAGTGGTTTTGCAAAAGCTCTGTTTTTATGGTTTCCTACTTACAGTGCCTCTGCTGTTTGGTCCTGGTTTTAATTGCTTTATTCCTGGTGACATCTGGTTTAATCCGATTGGTTGCTGAGAAATTAAATTAACTTCAGTGTAATTGCTACGGCTTGCATGCAAAAACGTTCTTTTGGCTGAGTAGCAGACTGTACTCTGTCACAGTTGCACTCTAGCTTGTAAATGGAGCCTTTAAAGATATATGTATAGGTGAAATGCCTTTTTCAAGTATAATGCATGAGTAGACATAGATTCTGTTCACAACGAAACATACATTTAACTAGAAATCTCATGGATTAGTGGCTGGTACAGCTGTATAATTAAGACACCACCGATATGGTTTCAAAAACTAAAATGGTTGTTTCAAACTAAACGGACAGCGGTTCCTTTGATTTAAGTTGAAAAACTTAGTTTTATTGTGGCATTGGCCTCCACACACTCCTCTAAGTTATGAGTTCATTTTAAAAGCAACTTTCTTGTAAGAGGGGTGAAAAAAAAAGGAAACTGTTTTACTCAACAGGCCGATCTCCAGGTGTTAAAGGACAAGGAATAGGCCAGGACTTCGAGCTCATCTCTTTAAAATGCTGCTGAAAGTTTCTGCTTCTCTGTGTGAGCGAGTGTGATTGGTTAAGCTTGTTTCTGTGTCTGATCTCCTCAAGCCTGCTGCCTGCTACGATCACAACAACTACAAGTGCTGCTCTGCACTCCCAACACCTTGGTGCTATATCTCTCATTCTTTACGCTGTGAGATTAGGACCTCTGTGATTTCAGACCAGAGTGAAGTGATAATGCTTTACAACTGCAAATGTCTTGTGATTTTCCTTTTTTCTTTTTTTGTGCTTGCTCTGAATGAATAGAATTAAAATAATGGTACAGACTTCAGTATTGTGAGTTATTTCATCATTAAACACCATTTCCCAAATGTTACAGTGTTACATTTGCATTTAGATTTAGGACCATTAAATGATGAGACGTTTAAAGTATTTATGTTTCATCATCCTATGCTATAGTATTTATCAGGAGGGGGGTACAAAAACAGACCAAAGTGTTGTTTGCATGCTGTAACTCAGCTTAGGAACTTACCAATAACAGGATAAACTATAGAAAAGTGGGGGCATCATAAAAACTGAAATTTCTGTAAAATTGAGGGAAAGACGAGACTGCATTTGGGCAGGGAGGGTGCCAGGACTGACAGATCTGATGCAGTTTGGTTTTGCATTAGTTGTGCCCTACATATGACACAATCTGCTACATTCTCCATGTATTTGCACAAAGCAATGGGGTTTGTCTCCGTAACATTGTGGGACAACTTCACATGAAACGGGACTTGGGAGTTTCAACACTCGTTTTATTGGGTATGTTTGGTACAACAAATGTACAAATCCCTGATAAAACATTATAACTGTAGGGAAAGATAGTAAACCAACATCATACTCTAGAGTTTTTTTCATCAAGGGGAACTGGGGTTATAGTCAAGGCGGATGATATTATGAAAATGTACATAATCACAGAAGGTTTAGGCAAGAAAGCTAAATAATATGGGGGTTAATATTTCACCATTGAGAACTTTTACATAGTAGGCTGGTAAATTTTGCCGTGGTAATATGTGAGATCCTGATATGCTCCTACAACGTAAGTCTAAATGATGCAATTGGAAAGTATAAAAACAGTATTTAAGTTTGTGTGCAATTCTTCAGTTAGGGTTATTGCATTTCTTTTCTCCTTTTGTGTTATTTAATTTCGCTTTTACGTGAATAAAGTATTTTTGATTATACAACAGAACTGTGACATGCGTACATATAAATGAAAAATAATGGTATATTATAGTGAAAATTTCCTTTTTTTACTGGGGTGTTTAAACCTTTTAAAGCCTGTTTATATATCAGACGAATTGTGATGGAGTTGAAGATTTTTTCCTATACAGACTCAGTGTGATCTTTTATTCTGGCATTCAAGCTCCTGATACAGCTAGCAGTGTTTCTTCTAGGCCAGTTAATGCTTCTCTAATTCTTTACAATCCATCCACATGATTCTATCGTTACTGATTTTAATATTTTACAGGCTTACTGATAAATATCTAAACTTCATGGCATGGTTATATTTTTATGCACAGCATTGTCGATTAGCTGAATGAATAAATGTAAAACGATAAAAAGGAGTGTTGAAATACACAACGTTAAGGAACCCAGAAAACATAAATATCTGCACAACAAATAAAATGTACCATGCATAAAAATGTATTATATTATAAAGAATATTTGGAACAGATATCAAAAAAGTACAGAATTTTCATCAGGAAAACTGAAATTTTACAAAACCATTTCTTAGCTTTCTATTCATTACATTGTGAAAATTAGAATCTCTAAATTGTCCTTTTTACTTACTTTAATAATAGTAAACAAAAATCAACAATATAAACATGACCACCTTTTATTATAACAGACACAAACTAAAACTAAATAAATGTGTTATTGTCTGAGCTACTGAATTATCAAAATAATTTGTAGTAGTTGTTTCAGAAACCAAAGGAAGAGATTTTAAACAGAACCTTAAGAAGATGAGATTGTTTCTGCTTTTGCGTGCTGGTGGTCACATTTTTTGTGAACAAGTCATCCAGACAAAAATCTGAATTAATAATTCAGCACTTGTGGGGCCTTGTTTTTGCAGAGCACCATAAAATATTGAATACGAGCTGAGTGATGGCTCTCATCTGCTTGGTTAGGGTTTCATCTCATTTTTATGCTTAGTTGGTAGAGTGCAGTTTACCAATGTTGTAAGATTTGAAGAAAACGAAACTATGCGAACAAATACTAGGGAAGTTTTTGTTTGTTTTTGAACACTGATCTCTGTGTTAAATATTAATCTATAAGAAAGTAAAAATATGGGCCCATATTTCCCAAAGAAAAGAAGCAGCTTGTTGGCATCCTTAGGACACACCCTCCCTCATTAAACAGATCCACATAATTTTTCATGCCTGAATCCACTATATACTTGTTTATCCGCCTTGGGGTTACAAAATATGCATAGAAAACTATGACATGGCCAAAATACTCACTTCGCCTATTATTGTGCAGTTTGTGTTATCCTGTGACCTGCGGAAGGTTAATACTCAAGCTATCAGCAAACTGATCTCTGCTACATTAGTTATGACCTTGTCTTTAAACAACTATAATTAATTCACATCTGGAAGAAACCTGATTATTTTTTTCTCCCACAAATGTTCCCTTTGGGGGAATATTTCTGATATTTGTTCATCCTTTTATATGTTCAGTTCTTATGCATAACAATACCAACAAGGTGGTTTACAACTGTGAGGAACTGATTAGCATCACAAAGGCTCAAATACCTCACCTGCATATATAGTGTTCCTTTGAATTTAGTTATACTGAGCAGAATAAACCTGAAAACAGCTTCCAACTGTTCGGTCGACCAGAAATGGCCCCACAGAAATGAAGTTATAAACTCTCAGCAACCCTCTTGTTTTTATGACTCTCATCATTAGCAAATTCTGACCTCTAGTGGATGAAATACAAATGGAATAAAGAAGTAAATGGAACAGGCTTCCATCCAGTTTTAATGTATTTATATAAGATCTAGAGCCTTAATACTGCAACAAAAAGTGACTGAACTTTAAAAAATAGGTTGCTTTTTTTCCCATTTTCCTTATTACTGGATGACAGGCAGTTAGAAATGTCTTTGTAACACGGCCATACTTTTGAAGAATATGGGCCCTTAGATTAGAGTTAATTGATCTCTACATTACTTTTGTAAAAAAAATAATCCCCAAAATCATTTTATATTTAAAGATCTTTCTAGATGAAGCAGCTAATCTGGCCTAGACATTAGTGAGAACCCCTAAAGTCGAAAACTACTGGGCAAGGACCAATGTATTTGGAGGTAAAACCTTCAGACACAGATAATGTTGACAGCTTTAAATTAAAAAGAAACATGTCCATTTTATTCTGATTTTGCATACGCATATGCTGGATGTTCCAATAATTTCCAAAACTGTGAAGGATCTTGAGGATAATGGTAGCTCTTACACTGAGGTAAAATCTTGTTCACCAATCTACTGCCCTAATGTGAGCATACATGTAAATATCATATGTGCTCATGCTTGTCAAAAAGATTAACAAACTGCTGATGTTGTTCAAGGAATCAAGGAATTTTATTTGTCATCACATCACATTTGGTACATGACGTGGGACGAAATTCTAATCCCCCGGTCCTGTAATATAATAAAATATAAAGAACTATACAAGAAATATGATTTGACTACACAGAATCTACAATATGGGATTTCGGACATAGCAGCAATGAAAATTCGGAGTGCAAATGACATATTAAGTGACATTTTAAAGTGTGATATTAAAGTGATTAGTGTCGGTTAAATGAGAAAGTGTTTTTCATTTGTAATTGTCCTTGCGTGTGTTTGAGAGTCTCACAGCTTCAGGAATGAAGCTGTTTCTCAGTCTGGTGGTTTTACACTTGATGCTCCGCAGCCTCCTGCCTGAGGGGAGCGGGACAAAAAGTGAGTGTGCTGGGTGTGTGGGGTCCTTCATGATGCCGGAGGCCCTCTTCCTGCATCT
>JAVLVB010000318.1:1404967-1420381 GCA_032876305.1 Orestias chungarensis | reverse complement strand
ATTGCGGAGAGTAAACGAGTCTTGTCTTTTTTTTTTTTTTTTTTTTTTTGCAGAGCACATTTAACAATCCAGAGTGGTTCTACCGCCACGTGGATAATCATGTCGAAAGTGCAGAGCAGCAGTCTCTTTCCCAGCAGCAGGCGCTCTTTTGCAGCTGGGCAGGTACGACTACGTGTCAGTATTTTTTATTGTTTGACTGATCACCATGTTAATGTTGTTGCAGGTTAATGATCCTTCTTTATTCTATGTCAGGCTGCGACGCCTTCTTCAAGATCAGGTACCGGCTGAGGGAGCACATGCGGAGCCACACTCAGGAGCGACTCGTGGCCTGTCCCACTTGTGGCAGCATGTTCTCCAGCAACACGAAGCTGTTCGACCACCTCCAGAGGCAGGCGCAGCCCAATGGTGGGGACAGACAATCTGTTTTTTTACGACTATGAATGCTTTAAGGATGCCACATGTTTGCTAATGTGTGTTTGGTCTCTAATTGAATCAGAGTCCCTGGTGTGTGAACATTGTCGCAAAGCTTTTCCCAGTGAGAGGCTCTTGAGGGATCACATTCGCCAGCACGGTAAAAAAAACAGCCCCCACTTAAAATATTGTCTGTCGCTTGTTCAGTTACTTTAGAGCATTATTGTAACAAAATAAACTGTCCTTGAAGAGCAAATTATATCAGCTAAAATATGTCAGCTTGTTATAAATTAACCTCTTCTTAATTAATGAAAACCTCTGTCTATTTTGATCCCAGTGAATCAGGTCAAGTGTCCCTTCTGTGATATGACCTGCACCACCTTAGCAGCCCTGAAGATCCACATCAGGTTCCGCCATTGCGATGACCGACCCTTTCCATGCGACTTCTGCGATAAAAGGTAGAGGTCGTTACATGTTGCACTGTTAGAAACGCGGAAACACATCCCAATTGTGACTTGTATTACTTTCATAGCAATGAAGCTGCAAATATTCTAAACTTGACTAAAAACTCTTTCCACTTTCCAAATTCATAGTTTAAATGCATCAGTAGTTGTAGTTAGTTTGAGCTTTTAGATTACAAGACACATTTGTTTTTTGTGTCATTACATCATTTTAATTTATTTTACATTTAATATTTAGTTTTTCCGAGATTGTTGGAGTATACCGTTTCTTTTTATTTTATAATTTTTTTTTAAATAATCCTACATTTCTGACAAAGAATAATTCAATTATTTTAAAGTCTGATTCCACAATCAGTTATTGGGGATATTTTCAAACCAAGCCGGTTACTTCAGTACTTTAGTTTACCGAGAAAATCAGGTTTATCACTTTATTTTTCTAATTGATTATCTCTAACCTGCAACTCTTTTTAATTACACATTTGTTTCATGTAGTAAATCACGCAGCAACCTTTTTAAATATCTAACACCTTTGTGGTGCTTTTGGTTAATATGAGGAAGCTTTCAAATTAAAAATAATTACAAGAAACTTTATTTTAATACATTTATTTAATTGAGAAGAAAAAAAGTTCAAATTAAGACGTTATTGTTTTTTACACCAGTGCCAGAATTATTTACAAACCTGATGCCCAATACTTTGTGAAACCCCATTTTGGCTTTCTTCTTCTGTACTTTCTCATAGGTATGCATACAGCGCTTCACATGTAGCAAAGTTCTTCGTACAATCTATGTTAAAAATCTCTCAGACGCATTTTGAAACTGTATTAATTATTTCGTTTTTCTGATTGACAGGTTTAAAAACCAGCGCGATCTTCAGAAGCATACAGACGTTCACAACGAGGGTACGGTGTATCACTGCACCGTGGAGGGGTGTGAATATTCCTGTTACACTCTTCAAACCATGAACCATCACTTCAAGAGGGTTCACGAGGTTTGTTTGCTCTTAATATGTGGCTAAGCTGCAGGAATGCTGACACATTTTGAATATTTAATTTGAACGCCCTATTTTGACCAACAGGCTGGTGGGATGTCCAAGTATAAATGTCACATCTGCGATAAAGTCTTTTCCTGGTGTTACACCCTCACACTTCACCTGCGCAAGAAGCACGACCTGAAGTGGCCTTCTGGGCACTCGCGCTTCAGGTAAACGACTCAATGTTTCTGTCATTTATTCAGCAACTTGTAAATGGATTCACATTGCTTTAAACTATTTCACATTTGATCACGTTACTACCAATCCTGTGCATTTGGCTGCATTCACCCATGTCAGGGGAAATCATGGCCACTGCATAATGCACAGGATTGCATAATCATGGCGCCTGTTTTATTGCAGGGAATGTTTATCCAGGACAATATCTAGAGCTTTTTTTTTTTTTTTTTTTTTTACTTAGCTTTCCTTCCAGTTAAAAGTTTACTCACTTTTTTTTCTGTCACATGTATATTTGAACTTCACATGTGATTTTAAATGTAACTGAGACAATAAATCTGATCATTTGTGGTTTTTGCACACGTTCAGCTTCCTGCTAAAACTGTACTGGGATTCACACACAGATACAGGAAGGATGTGGACGGCTTCCTGAAAGTAAACATGGTGCGCTTCGAGACTGTCGAGGTTACCAAGGAGATCATGAAGAACATGGCTAAAAAGCCGCGCAACCTCCCACAAAGTCAGAGATCCAACAGCACGAAGAAGAGAACCGCCGCCGCCGCCGCCCCAGAGAGCAGCCGGAGCTCCCCAGCTGGATCCTCCTCGCCGTCCTCCAGCTCCTCTTCGTCCTGCTCCTCAGACCTCTCCGGAGGAGAGGAAGCTTCGTCCCAGCACAGCCCCAGAGGCGGAGACTCGCCCGTCTACTGCATGATGACCACGATTCCTCACATTGAGGACGAGATCGGCGGGATTTCACAGGACGGCAGTGACAGTGGCCGGACGTCCGGCGCCGTTCAGGCTCTGACGGAGGTCGCCAGGGGTCTCGGGATGGACGTGGTTTAAGTGCTCAAAAATGTCCAGCTGACACTCGTTTAGTTCTGTGTTTTTTTAACTTTGTTTTCAGTTTTATTGTTTGCAGAAGCTTCCTGCACTGTGTTCTTTTACCCCTTAATTTAAATAACTACTTTTATTATTGGGGGACTTGTCGACACGTCTGGTTAAGCTTTTATCAACAAAGCCGGAAACTGCACTATTATCACTAAACTCCTCTGTGGGTCCATTTTATTTTTATATTTCCTCATCCAAAGATTTTATTTTTAATAACCATAGTAAAATATTCATTAACTTTAGTCATTTTTAAGTTTAAATATATTTATAAAAATGTAAGCCTTTTTTTGCGCTGAAATATTTTATCTGGGGGGATTTTATAAGGTCAGAGTTGGATTTGGTCTAAACTTCGACACACTAAATCTCTCTTTAAGAGGTCATTTATATTTTGTGTTTGTGTGGTCAGAACCTATTTATTGAACAAATGAGGTTTTAAGCAACTTCTAAAGTTTTTTTTCGAGTAGAGCTTCCTGTATTTTTTTTTTTTACATTGTTCCTGATTTTGAATTCGTCTAAAGACGGAGTCTTTTTTTTGTTGCTTGTTTTCTCTTAGTTTTTGTTTTATATTAGCAACTTTTTGCGAGCCAAGATGTTGCCCTTCAAGAAACGGCTAAAAAAATCTGTCTGAAAACCATTTATGTAAATAACCTAAGAGATGCATCATCTGTTGTATGTCAAGTTTTCTACCAATTGCTCTTCAGTTATTACAATTGTTAGATATTAATATTTTATGTCCGTTTAATATCTGACATTCCACATAGGTTCAGCCAAACAAACGAGGAAACGTAAGTCTGGTTATCTGTGTTAGTGTGTACATCCTGCAAATTCTCCAATGTGAAAAATGTTTGCAAACTTACTTCATTTTTTGTTAGTTAAATGTTTTAAATGGGCAAACCTGTCTTATCTCAGTGCAGAGTAAGTGGAAAATGCATTGTTATTAATGTTAAAATAGAGAGCAATCCAAGGCAACCTTGCCCTGCTGTGTGTGTAAATAAAGCTATTCCCCCATGAATCCATCCATTTTCTGTGTACCCGCCTGTTCCTGCATTGTCAATCTAAAAAAATAATAATTTATTTAAATCTATTGGTCTGGAAAACAATTCTCTTTCTAATGTTTAGGACTCAGGTAAACCACAGTGGGAGGAAACCTGGAAGTGTTGAATGTCCCTACAACTGACAAGTCAACCAAACTTAGAGAAATTGACTCATTTAGGAAGTTAAGAAATACCCTAATGTAAAGCACTTTAGCCCCCAAATGCCTCAACTGAGGACCATCGTCATGATTCAGCAGAACTTCACTTACGGAAAAATTGCCTCTCTGGGATCGTTAAGAGATGAAAACCAAGAAAGGTCATGATTCCTTAAAAAAATCCTCATGATTCTCTATATTTTGGTAAATATTCTGTGAATTGACAAGACCTACAGTGTGAATACATTTTAAAAATGTCTGCAGAAGTGGAACAAAAGTTTATCCACATCACCGGATGTAACAAACGCTTGATGGCAACGGTCTCTACTTTTTGGAACAGACCAGGATAACATTTTTTACGTTTTTAAAAATAAAATATTTCACAACACCTTGTTGTATTGACCAAGTTTATCTTAGTCTAAGTTTACAATTTAAGACAAATAAAAAAAGCAAGAGATGAAGGAGGGTAAATAATAATTAATGGCACCGAGTGTTCAAATATAATGTAATTACTAAACATTCAATGGAGATTGAAAATCAGTTGATATTAAATATTTCATTTATCCCAAAGGAAAATTAGATGTCATAACTCGTGTCATTCAAGTATCTTTAAAGAGTCGCTGTGGATGGTGATGCTGTGGCCAGAAAGGATCTCCAGGTCAATTTTACAGTGAATTTACACGGCCTCTGACTGAAGACTGTTGACAGTCATGACATGCAAACAGCTCATTTTCCACAACATCTCCTGACTGATACCAACAGCTGTTGGAAAGAAAGTTTGATCCACCTCATTTTCTTTTTGCAAATCTTTCTTAAATATCTGGTTAGAAAGCTTGGCAAGGAGATGTTGGAGTGGGGAAATATAATCTTTACCATATTAATCAAAGGGATGTTTGAACTGCATTGTTTTTCTCTGCGCTCTTTGGTTGTATTAAGAATCCATGGAGGCCTAATTTACAACTCACCCATTTAAAATTCAAGGCAATTATTGTCTAAAAAAATGCAATGACTTAATCCATGAAAGATTACGTACATAATTCAACATGATACCAACAATAAAAGCACAGTTCTTGCAGAAAATGTAGTTAAACAGAATATTTTTTCAATAAATTGGTATCTTTACAAGTAAAGTGACCCAGCTTTAAATAAAATAACTAAAAACCATTTTAAAGGAATGACGTTTGTCTTTTAAACCTTTTACAGATCAGACTACAGACCAGCAATAGATAGGAATTCACTAAGGGAGTATCTGCTGTCTGGGTTTTAGATATCCAGAGTAATAGGCCAGAATGAGGCCGGTATCGTCTACGGCAGAGACAGAAACGACGGAAGCCTCTCCTGGTCTCTAAGGTAAACGCCATCCTGGCATCTCAGAACAACAGGGGAACAAACACGAGGCAACAGGAAACGCTGAAACCTGTCGCAGACAAACTGTCTAGAGAGTTCATGCCTCAGACGGCCATCCATTGCGTTGCTCCAGGTTTGCTCCCACGACGCAGTTTGGTAGGGATGCAGCTCGGTGCCCGGATAAGAGATGTTGCATCTACATCCGTTACCACAGGACGCGCACAAACTGCTGACACTCAATTGCTGCAATTTCGTCCTTTTTGTGTAAGAATCTGTGTAAGGTGCGGTGAATAATAATGGGTCAAGCTGCTTGTCTTCCATTTCCTGCTTCTGCCTCTTTACCCCTTCGAAGCTGCAGCCTTCTAGGTGCCTCTTATTGTACTTTGAGTTGCTCTGCGTTCCGTCTAGTATGTGGATCCTCCTTGGATCCCAGGATCTGTCCCAGACAGCTAGACTCAGAGCTGTGTTAGTTTTACAGCTCTCGTGTCTCTCAAGATCCATTTTCGTCACTGGATGCCCCACCTTATCGCTGAGGTAACCATGATACTTTTGGCCGCATTGGTGGGAAGAAGGTTTGGATGGGCGAGGCTCTAGTAGACTGTAGCAGCTATGGCTGATGTTTGCTTGTTTTTCTATCCTTCCTATGCTTCCTAATGCAGAATCTAAAACAGCAGGAGAAAAGTAAGTACGTAGCTATAGTTGGAATTTGCACTGTGTCCATCAATGACCGAAAACTCACCTAAATATGGTTGTTTGAAGGAAGGCTGCGGTTCTTTAGGTTGTTCTGGGTCAGGGAGACTTGTGATTGGATAGTTCAGTAACACATCTCGAGGAAGACCGTTAGATTTTTGAATAATAGTCTGTCAAAACAAACATTTTCTTTTAAATTTGATTTCCACATCTCTTGATTTAAAGTGATAATAAAAATTTTTTTTTTTTCATACCTTGATTTGTTTGTGATAATAAATCCTCCATGCAATACAGACATGTAGAGAACTGCTCCTTCTCTGAATCTGGGGGAGGGGGAAATACAATAAATTAGTTGTGCTACTTTTAATATAAATCAGGGGTGAGCCATTCCAGTCCTCGAGGGCCGGTGTCCAGCAAGTTTCAGATGCGTCTCTGCTTCAACACACCTGAGTCAAGTAATCAGATCATTAGCAGGATTCTGGAAAAGTTCTTCCACTTCCTCTTCTGCTTATTTTTTATTGCCAGTTGCTTAATCTAATATGAGCTGTCCATACACCTATTTTGTGCCATCATACATCTTGTTTCCTGCTCCTTCCCTACAACTGCACTTACATAACCTCTGACAAGTAAACAAAAATTTTTTTTATGAATAAATAATATTTATCTCTCAAAAAAATAGATTTATATCAGATTTGCTTTTAAATTTTAAAACCTTATAAAATGAATATATATATATATTGTAAGATTAGTCTGCTCACATTTCTGTCCCAGTGTCCCATCTCCAGGAAGGGCAGAGGTCTTTTTGGCAGGGGCGCAAAGACGTGAGGCTCAAGGTGCGGATGCATGAGTGTCAATGCTGATGAATCTGACATAGACAAGAACCAGGAGTGTGATTAAACCAACAATAAGCAGGTGTTCTTTCCTGTAAAGTCTGATGGGTGAAAACATTACAGTTTGTAAATCCACTGTATTAGATTATCTGAACATCGTGGGTTCCACAATCAAGGCAGTTTTACAACCAATTACTTTTTATGTGTAGAGGGGAAGACATGGGGGGGTTGCAAAAGCATCTTTAGGAACCAGTTTTGCCTGACAAACAACAGCATATCTTGTTACAAAAGATTGCATTACAGATGTTAATCCTTTTCTGCTAAACAGAGTCCACACATTTTCTCAGTTTACAATGTATCCACTCCAAGGACAAATGATGAATCAGTTTATTTATATAGCGCCAATTTACAACAGATGTCATCTCAAGGCACTTTACCAAAAAATCAATTAAAATCATAGATACATCATTACAAATCATTTAAAAAAGTTTCCAATCTAAGGAACCGCAGCAGATTGCAGATTCAGAGGAAACTGAAAAAAAAGAGTTTATAGCAGCAGTTGTAGAGTGTCGCTGGCAACATCTCAGCCCAAGCTCTCATCCAAGAAGCTGTCTTAGCTAACAGAACGCCAGACCAAATGTAGCTACTATGGAGAGAAGAACACTAAGAGAAAACAAAAAGTTAGCAAGGTTGAAATTACGGTAACTGAAGCAGATTGGGCAAAGGAAGACAGTAGAAGAGAGAGAAGTTGTCAGATTGTCCTCCAGCAGTCAAAGCTTATAGCAGCATAACTATAGAAAAACTGTAGAGTGAGACATGAAGAAGGTAGAGCAAAGGAGAACTGTCTGTCTGGACTGAGCTCCTCCCCCAACCGGATTAGGCTGTATTCTCTACCTCTTCCTAACTATAAACTTTATCAAAAAGGAAGGTTTTCAGCCTAGATTTGAAACTAGACAGGGTGTCTGCCTCACGGACTAAAGCTAGAAACTGGTTCCACAGGAGAGGAGCCTGATAACTAAAAGATCTGCCTCTCATTGTGCTTTTAGAGATTCTAGTAACCACCAGTAAACCTGCAGTCTGAGAGCGAAGTGCTCTGTTAGGGACATAAGGAGTAATCAGATCTTTGATATACGATGGAGCTTTATTAGTGAGGGCTTTATATGTCAAAAGAACAATCTTAAAATCTATTCTAAGTTTGACAGGGAGCAAATGAAGGGAAGCTAAAATAGTGGAGATGTGATCTCTCTTTTTAAGTTTCATCAGAACTCTTGCTGCAGCGTTTTGGACCAACTGAAGACTTTTACTGTGTTTTGTGAACTGCCAATTTATGGTTATCCAGTTTAAGGGGTTGACTGCAGTTTCATTTTTTAGAGGTTCTGGTTTAAAGATAACTTCTGTCTTTTCAGAGTTCAAGAGCAGATTATTTAAAGTCATCCACAGGTCGGGAACACCATCGCTGTCGGGTGGGCTCAGGTTACAGCCATGTGTCGTCATGGCGTCTAAAGGTTTTATTGTGAAAGTCCTGCTGTGTGTGTGTGACCCAAACGATTGAAAGGAAACAAGATTTTACCGTTTGTTTGAAAATAAATCTAGTCTGTCCTCACCATTCGTCAAGAGATAGCCAATTTATTGATTTGCTAAATTGGCTTTAAGATTAATTTGCTATTAAATAATTTTTTCTTTATTTTGCAAATGTTAAATGAAGAATGAATAGAAAGACAAAAATGTATATACAAATGGAGAAATAGTCATAGTATAAACGTTTGATACTATCTATCTGGCGTAAGTCTAGAAGGTATATTTCAGTAATGAAAATAATTTCATATTAAATATTAAGTTATAAAGTAAATAAATAAATGGATAAACTGAAATACTTCTGTGTATTTTGCAACTTTTTAAAGTTAGTCACAAATAATGACACAACCTAAGACCTGGATCAGAATTTGACAATAAATTAGTTTTCCTTTGACAGAAAAACAAATTAATTTCTCCTATGAATTTGAGTCTTACCTGACTGAGAAAGAAAATAGAGCTCAATTAAAGTTAATATCCTGGCGAGGAACATCCAGCAAATCCAGGTCCTATCTTCGGACGACGCTGTTTGTTAGAGAAACCACCTGTTCCTGTGAGCTGGTGTCGGTTCTGCTGCTGGCTCGGGCCAATTAGTCAGTGTTACTTATCAACACCAGCAAAGACCATTAACTACTCCCAGCGACTTAAACTAATCTAATCAGCCCTCTAAACCTTTCTGATTGAGTTTAGGAGAAGACAGCTTGCTGTGGCAGCCCAAAAGGCTGCAGACAACAAATCCCAGCTAAAAATTATGTTCAGTATTTTGCAGATAAAAATGAGATCCTTTCTTCCAAACTTGCTTCATCTCTATGTCACTTTTGGAGATTTCTAATTGCAGACTGAGGGGGTTCAATTGAAATAAACATGGCTTTTGTCTTAATAGGTAAAACAAAGGATTTGACTTTGTATTTTTTAATAAATAACATAATTTATTGTGCAGTAACTTTAAACTTTCTCAATGCCAACATATTACTTCCAGTATAAGTCTTTAATATATAGATATTATTGGAGTGAATTAAATAAACCATGCTTTGTTTTTATATTTCTGGAGCATTTGTTTGTGTCCGAACAGAACAGAATCCTGTTAGGTCAGGCTTAAAATCAAAATAGAGGCATCTCTTCTCCAGTTTACAGTGAAGGAGGGAAACTTTTGGGGTTTTCTGTGAAAACAATAAACAAAAAAACAACAAGTTCCAGTTTCCTTGAACTGTGGGACCCACGAGTCTCTCGAACAGCCCCTGATCTAGAGAGCGTGGGCCTCCCTTCAACCAGATCCCATTAAGAGGAACATAAGACAGTGATTGGATGAGGCTTTGGGATGACATGTTCTCCTTGATTAGCTAATTCCATTCTCACAACCGTCTAAATCCTGTTAGTGTGGGCAGGGTTAAAGCTGCGACGCTGTTCACCCAGAGAATAGAACTAAGCTTTGTCTCCATCAGGGTCCACGACTAATTTGAAGGGCCCCAAACAGCTTCTGTGGAAAAAAATTTTTTTATATATTAGTGTGACAGATTTTAACATCAAACTATTTAAATTTGGTTATATTCATCTTTTACTGTCAAGAAAAAAAAACTTTTCAACCCATATTTCCATCATGGGAGAAGAATTAGAAATGGCTGAGTATACTATACATACCTTGGTGCTCATCTGGACAAGACTGGACTGGAGAAGCAACAGTGAA
Source organism: Orestias chungarensis (assembly GCA_032876305.1). Classification (NCBI taxonomy): domain Eukaryota; kingdom Metazoa; phylum Chordata; class Actinopteri; order Cyprinodontiformes; family Cyprinodontidae; genus Orestias; species Orestias chungarensis. The sequence goes on along the minus strand of JAVLVB010000318.1, from coordinate 1,410,105 downwards.
GCCGTCTACAAGAAGAGACAGAGCAGACTGTTCTCGTTGAGGAAGCTAAAACCCTTCAAGGTTTGCAGCAGGATGTTTCAGATCTTCTATAAGTCTGTTGATGAGATTGTCATCTCCTCTGCCATCATCTGTTGGGGCTGCAGTGTCAGAGCAAGGGACCTAAAAAGGGCTAGAAAACTTGATAAAGAAGGCTGGGTCTGTTCTGGCGACAAATGTCGAACCTCTGGAGATGATGATACAAAGGAGGATTTTACATAAAATCAACAACTCTGAACATCCTCTTCATTAGACTGTTGTTGGAAAACTGAGTCTCTTCAGTTAGAGTTTTAAAACAGAACCCTACAGAAGATCTTTCCTGCCCACAGAAATCACATTCTACACCAACTGCTTGGTTAGATGAGATACTCAAACACCATTTAATTTCCCTTTGGGATAAATAAAGTATTTTTGATTTAATGGGATTTGGATTTGAAAATATTTAACTTAGCCTTTATAGTATTAAAAACATAAATTTTTTGCAAAGTTTAATTTTCAGATTTTAATGATTTTCCTGGTTTGTTTATTTCCCAGTTAGCACTGATTTAAAAATAAAAGCCAGATTTGGGAAACCATGTCATTTTCTAATTACTGTTTTTCTTGAATCCCCACAGAGTTATGTATAATGTCTGAAATATGCACATACAGTATCTTGAAAGTCCTTTGAAATGTAATTTCTCAAGGTACAACCACAATCTTTTATGTGTTTCGTTAGGATTTGATGTGATGGAGAAACAATGATGGGCAACGTGTCAGCCAGGCGACGCCAGCTTTAAACTTTTTTTATGGGGACCCGCGGTCAAAGTATGTTTAATCTGATAGTGAATCTCTGGAGGGATTGAGGATTAGCATTAATGCAAGGAGACCTTCCATACTTACAGACTTGGGGAGAAATGACTCCATAAAATATTAATGGAAGAATATAAAAATTTTGTCAACCATTAGAAGCGTGTTTTTTTTAAGAAGAAAATGAACAATTTTTAACTCTTATTCTTAAATAAAATATAAGTATAAATAATATAAAATATAATAGTATAAAATAATCCATTCTTACTTACAAATGAGCTAATCCCCATCAAACTGGATGGAGCGTCAATCTAAAATGTTGTTGTAGATTTATCTTTATAGGTGAAAGTTATTTTTGCATCGTTTCCCTGTTAATAATAATAATGTTGCTATCGCTATGTTTTACTGTAATGGATAAACATTTTCTCACATTTTAAGCTGATCTGAGCAACATTTCCACACGTTTAATGTTTCTTATTTGGCTTTTGATAAATATGTGAATGGTCGTACTATCACAACTCCAGCTCCACAACTTTACCAGCACATCTAAATTCATGCAGAAAACCAGATCTAGGGTAGATTTGATGTTGTGTAAGCTCATTAACTTCTTAGGTGGTTTGTTGAACCTGGACTTTCAAGGTACCCAAGTAATTAGGCTACATGGAAATTTATTGTTCTTGATTAATAAAAATTCCACCTCATAGTTAAGCAACACTTTTGTAGCGTCGTACCGTGTAAAATACATCACAACATAATGTTGAATCCAAGTTTTGTAGGTTGACCATATTTAGTTGCAACTTCTTGCGTTTCTATATAAATGCGTCAAAAAGTCAATAGAAACAGTTAAGGTAGACGCACTTTATTCCTAAAACAGAAGCTGCACCATCAGTAGCGGCACACAGGTATATGTACACATATACACACACAATTACCTAAATCTGTTATATAAAATATATAATCTGACAAATGTACCTTTTATTCCTCTTCAGAGCTCATTGTGTTAACTGTGCGAGAGACGGAGGTAAGTCTCATCCACTCATTGGGTGGGACACAAAAAAAAAATGCCCAGGGCAGTTTTTAACTTTGTTTTTTTACAGCATGGCAATAAAAAGGTCTGAATCCCCTTTTGAAAAAATAAGATTCTAAAAGCAATCTACAGCAAATCCACTGTAACAGGTCTCTCTTTCCGTCCTCTATTTGAGAAAAACAAAACCAAAAGAAATTACACTTTTTCCAAACCGATTCCTTTACAGCGAGATGTACACACCCTCTAGGATTTGTAATATATAAAAGATATTAAGCATTAAAAATTCCACATTTAAAAACTTACAATAAATAATATATGCAGGCATTTTATTAAGATAAAATTTCTTAGATTGCAATCTACTGTCATTAAAAAGAAGTTTTTCCTCCTTTCACGAATCGTCCCTTGATCATCCGAAATGCTAAAATCTATTCTTGGCATTTGATTGATTAGGCGGGAGTTTCCAGTCAGCGTTCAGAAGAGATGCGCTGGGGAGGATGAAGAGCGGGTCTCCTCCACGGTCGCACACACGGGAGTGCGAGGCGCAGGAAATTCATAGTTTGTCATAGTGGCTCCTCAAGTCGGATCTCAGAGGTTTGATCTCGTTAAGACTTTCAGAGCATGTTCATGATGAAGTTGTAGATCTGTGTGAGCACCACGAAGTGAACGGGCAGACACGAACGACGGTCCTGGGTGGCAGGGTTGCACGTCAGCCAGGAGAGGGCGTTGTATTGCTCCAGGACAAATCTAACAAAAAAACCAAACGGGCAAGAGTTAGAACGTTAATTCTTCAGTTGTGGTGGATCACATCCTTCAAATTTGGCCCAGACGGCTTAGTTCCTACCTGAGCACATCAGAGGTGTGGTTAGAGTCCAGAGGGTGGGAGTGTTTACTGTGCAGGAGCTCATCTGATTGGACAGAAGATACATGCAGGTGCAGAGAGGCCTGGGGAAAAACAGTGCAAGTATACTGAGTTAATGCTTCTCAAATAATCAAGGACTCATCGTGTTTAGTTTAAACTGAAAAGACAAGGCAATATCTTTACCTTGAGGAAGAGCGGACACTGATTCTGTGCTTCAGGACAGGCCGACCAGAACCAGTCGGGCAGCGGCCCCGCCTTGGCTGTGGAGATGAAATAACCCAGAGCCATCGGCTGCTGCAGGATGCTGAGAGCCTCCTCGTGGGACTCCATCCGATCTGTACCCTGACTCTGCTCGGCACAAAACACAGCAACAGTTAAGACTTTTCAACAATTGTGCAGAGTTTTATTTAGCAAAGTCAAGAAACGCATGAAAAAAAAACATGTCCTGATTGTTGAAAAAGAAAGACTCATATGATGGATGTGGATGTTATTCATTTCAGACTGAAGCCCCCCAGTGTAGCGTGATACCATTGACAACTTCAATTTGAAGTTACATAAAAAACATCTTTAACTTTTATAGCTACCAATGGATTTCAAGCATCATTTTGGTTGGATATTAGATCACAATCTGATCAGAAGAGGTAAAATGTACTTTAATTATTTAAGCGCCTGGTAAAAAGACTCTTCACCAGGATTTTTGTTGATTTTCAAGCTTTTTTTAAACTTCGTATTGATTTTGAAGCCACTTTGCCGAGGACAGCATCACTGATTTTATTTTAAGTTCATGGTAGAATTGAATCTTTTTGGTTCATGATCATCCAAACCCAATTACTTTCCTTTGATTGTAACAGAACTTTAAACTGTGACCTAATAAACTAATAAAAACTTGTTTAGGAATGACTGAAGACCATCATTAAACAACTGGGATCATCTAACCCCAAGTCCTTCTAAGACAGACCTTGCCTACGTCTCCTCCGTGATGGTAGTGGTGGCCTGGTGAGTGAACGGGCGAGGTCGTTGGAGAGTTGGGCAGGATGTTGATGAGCTCTGGATCCATGTCGCTGCCAAACAGGTCAAAGATTCCCATCCCTTCGGATCCATCTGCAAGGAAAGACAGCTTGTTCGACTCCTCACAGCGGAGAGTGTTTGAAGCAGTGCCGTTGGCTCGATTGGGAGGCGAAACCTACCGGGGTTAATGGGGTTGAAGCTGATGTCGATGGGCTCTGAAGTGTTAGTGTTGACCTGCACCATGGCCGACGTGGGGAACACCAGAATGTGAGTGCAGGACGTGTCCTGCGGCGTGCTCAGCTGGGACGTTTGAATGTTGAGGGTGGTGCTGCGACCGAACACGGAACCGGTCGAAACAGAGTCTGCCAAAAGGAAACGGTCACATTTAACACCTTTTAAGGTCAACCAAAGGAAACAGTTTTTTTCTCTACCCACAGGTAAGTTCAAAACTCCTGCTTTTACCTGGCATGATCACAAAGGACCCCTGTGGCTCCATGGCAACCAGACAGGCGCTGAGGATGCTGGGCGTGTCGGCAGCGGAGATGCCGCACATCCGACACGTCTCCTTCAGGCGCTTAGTGAGAGACTGCAGGTTCGTCCGACTCAGCAGAATGCTCCAGTCTGACACAAACAGAAGAAACGTTTTAGTTTGGCAAAGTCCTCGTTAATATTAGAAACTTCTTAAAATAATTATGAAATAAATTGAAAGCCCAAGTTAGTCACTAAAAGTTAAGGTCAGAAACTTATCTGGTGAAAAACTGTTGATTCTGATGGTATTAGCTTTGTCGCTTTTGTGACCAAGTAAATGTGAGTAAAAAAAAAAAAAAAAAAAAGAGAGAACACTGTACCTCTTAGCTCGCCGTGGCCCACCCGGCCGAGCCGTCCAATCACCACCCTCCATGGCAGCGAGGTCACCTGAACCAGGCCGACGCACCACTCCCACAGTTTCTGCAAGCCCACTCGTCTGGCCGAGCTTTTTTTTCTGCGAGCCCTACGGTGAAACGAAAAAAAGAAAAGCAGTTAGCTTCGACTGATGCCGTTGACATGTGTATGTAGTGTTTTTTCTTTAGGCGAGCACACACACACCTGTTGGGCACATCGATACTGATGATGCAGGACTCCAGCAGTTCCCCGTGTTGGTCGGTGCAGGATGCCAGCAGCCAGCGCTGGTCGTGAGAGAGGCAGTAGCCGACGAAAAGCACGTTGTACTTCTGCGACGCCTCGCCAAACGTCTCCCCGAGCTCCGTCTGCTTGTCTTTGACGGGAGCCAAAATGAAGGAGGGCGTGTACAGACGTAGACACTCGGGCCGCTGCGCAGAGGGGGGAGGGGGTCAAATAAACCAGCTAGTTAGTTTTTATTGAAAAACAGAAGTCAGAGACTGTATAGGAGCTTCAAGAGGAGAGTAAGAGCACCTCCAGGTT
>JAVLVB010000318.1:1351011-1404867 GCA_032876305.1 Orestias chungarensis | reverse complement strand
GGGGGGGGGGGGGGGGGAAAGTAAGTAAAAACATCTTAAAAACCATAAGATCCCAGAAATGGGACATTCAAGAACCTGTTCAACTTTAGACCCTCAGACAGTATGAGCAGATTTGTCCTGATTTCAGTTAAACAAAAAACATTCAATGCATTAAAAAAACCAAACAGAGGAAGATTCAGTAATATGTACATCTTTAAATCATATGGTTTATTTTAATTCAGTTTATTTATATTGTGCCAATTCATATAATCTCAAGCCACTTTACAGGAAAAGTAATATTAGTTGAGACATACATATACTTCTATTGATTAAGGGAGATAGGAGAGGAAAAACTCTCCTTTAACAGGAAGAAACCTTCAGCAGAACCATAACCTCTCAGGGCGGCTCAGGGCAGACAGCCATCTGACCAACAGTTTTTAATATAACACCACATAAATATAACAGGTCCGGCTACAACTCACAAGCTCCAAACAATCAATCCTCCCCCACCATGCTTAGCACTTATGATTTATGTGTTGTGTTAAAAGATTTCTTATTTTACCAGACTGCAATTAGTAAATTTCCCATATTAAATGATTCCCCAAAACATTTATGGCAGGTTTTCCTACCACTGTTTAAATATGAAACCCAAAAAATGTAAACAGATAGGATTTAAGAGGTTACACAAAAAGCATTCATTTAAGACTGACCTCAACTGAGATAATTGTTTACATATTTCAGCTAAAAGATATAAAACCAAAGATATTTTTTTTTCTTAGATGCAGCACCCTGTAGTGACCCTCTTCGTCCCTACGAGAGAAACGACAGGCTTGTGTTTTCACTGGGTCTGCATTTTTCCTTAGGTTTTACCATAGCTCTAGACTCTGGTAAACATCTTATTTCCGATTATATAAGACATTTACATGTACTTTACATGTAAGAATAAGAGATTTTTCCCCCTTAAAGAAAAAAAAATTCAAACCAAATAAAGCTGTTTTCCTTTAAAACAGACTGCTGCTGTTGCTCCAACAGTGAAACCATTAGCCCATATACTTTCAAATCTCTCGAGTTTTAAAATTCCCCCTGGAATGTTGATGCAACGTCGTGTTGCTGTACAACAAGTTGGGAGCGGTCACCACCTCGATTAGTCACCGCTAATTATTCCCCGGTCGATTCAAACGTGGACAGAGCAGAAAAAAACCCTGATACCTGCACGGAGACCGCGTTCCTGATGTGAGCAGGTAGGAACGGGAGCATCTCCATGTAGCAGCGCAGCAGGCCCAGAGTGTAAGTGCTGGAGTGGACCTCTCGGTCTGCGCCTTCGTAGCTGAAGGGATCGACGATGTATACCACTATGGCTGGCGGGTAAGACACGGCGTGGGACTGTCCGTCCGTCGGCTTGCCCACTTTGTCTCTCTCCATTGTGCTGTAAAAAAAAAAAAAGACAATAACATTTACACAGACATTGAAAAAAATATATTTATTTATATATATGAAAAAAACATTAAAATAAAAACAGCATGGAGATATATTCATGATCAGAGTTAAAGTGCAAATAATAAAGCGTTTTATATAAATTAATCTGAGAACTTTATTCAGAATTTAAATAATTAAAATTTTAATCAACATTGAACTTATCCAAAAAAAGAAGTAAAACCTCAGATAAAATGAGAATTATACTTGTAGATGGCTCTAAAACTCTCCGATTAAAGCCAGATTATTGTGTCCAGCATACCTCGATGACGTTACCCATCTAAAGCTTCACTTCTTACTAGAAAAATCCAAACTGAGCTTTACAATTCCATTCCAGAGTTTGACCTATACCACCATAGAAAATTTGTCATTTTAATAATTTGTAGAATCTTCTGTCTTTGAAGAAACTTTATTTATGTAACAAATTGGTAAATATTAAATAGATCAGTTATAACTATTGCCCTTAACCATTGTTGTCTGAGTAATATTTAATCCAGGCTTTAACATTACAAACAACAACATTAATTAAAATCTGTACGATCCAAAACTGAAGACTGAAATATTTGTATTGTATCGGAAGTGAAAAAGTTGCATCGGGACGACAACCTCAGAAATGAGCCACAAACGTCTGAAAAACGCTTCCATAACAAAAAGCAGCAACACACCTCTCTTGTGTCTCTGCGGAGACTTGAGTCTGGCTGGACTCGTTTTCGCCCAGACCTCCAGCACTTTGCGAGTTTGACTGAGGTCCGTTCTGCGTAGTGCTGCCCGGCAGGCCGCCCGTCCCGAATGGCAAGTAGGAGCTCGGCTTGCCCGAGGCCATTGCTCCGTTGGTTTGAGAGCCCGATGACAACGATGATGATAAGGGAGGGGTGCTGTTAACCTGTGCTGGTTGGGAGGAGCTGGTGCTGGTAGTGTTGGTGCTTTGAAGTCCTGAGGAGACGCTGGAGGAGTCCAAGGTCTTCGAGGTGGGCTTGGTGGGATTACGCTGCGACAGGAGGGAGCTATCCAAAGGCAGCTCAGACAAGCTTGGAGCTGAACGGGGCCACAAAGTAAAACAAAATCATTCATTTATCACATTTAGGAAAAAACAAACAAAAAAAACACATGTGGTATTAATTACTAATGTATTACCTAAATCATAGCGACACACTTGCGCGAAGAGTTTGAGCTTATTAAAGGCTTCATTATTGGAGTCCCTGACAGCCATCTTGAGGAACCAGTCACTGAGTGGCTGCTCTGTTGCGCTCCCACTGTCTGGAGAGCCGACTGTCAGCAGGCCGTCTGGGTGACTCTTGCAGATGGGTTTGTGCTGTCCCAGCTGGCACGCCTGTGTAACAGAACCATGGTGATTACATTAAGAGTGAAACGTTTCTACACATTTTATTTTGGAGTGGTCAACATCAAAAATTAAAACAAGTGAAAGAAAAAGGAAGAAGTGAAAACGTTTCTTTAGATGCGCACCTCATACATAACACTAAGATCTTTGAAAAAGGTTTTGGCTCCGCGGAGCAGGGACTGATTTTCTGGGCAGATGACAACGTATCCCACATCCCTCTGGGAACCGAAAGGATCCAGAAGAAGTTTCTCCCAGTAAGGCAACCCAAAAGGAGACAGCACCACAAAGTCATACTCATAACCAACCAGGAAGGTTGGGATGGGCAGAGGCTCAGGAGACTCATCTGTACCTGCAAGACAACAGAGCATCAAGAAAAAATGATTGGTTTCGCTAAATTGTTGTAAGGCTTTATAAGCAATGCTCCAAAATATAATTTTAAAATGCAACCTGCAAATGTCCCAAACTATAGGAGAAAATGAATGACAGAGCTGGTTGGTAGATTAATGGTTGCCTCACCAGGCAGTTTTAAATAGTGATTTCCAAGTATAAACCACTTCTTAAGGTTTAAAAACCAGAAAATGTATATTTTAAATTCAATTTATTTAATTGGCCCCAAATTATGATAGGTCATCTCAAGCCACTTTACAAGAAACCAATTTTTAAGATTAAATGGCTTTTAGCATTAAGGTAGATAAAAAAATATATTTTTTTGAAAAAACCCATCTAGGTTTCAATAAATCCACATTTGAAACATTTTTGGCTTCTACAGAACTGGTTTTAGTAAAGAAAGAAAGAAAAAAAAACAAAGAAATGTGAACACGGAACCACATTTGCTAGTATGACGTACAGTGGAACGCATTTTACTTGTTTTTCTGTCTTAAACTGCACAGGTGAAAAGGACAGGATTCACTCTGTTTTAATGTTCGGTCATAGATTAAATTAATTTAATGTATGGATGAAAAGCTAGATTGATAAAGAGATAGATCATTTAAAAGGTTGGCTGGACAAACTGTTTGGTAGACAAATAAAAATGGACTCTTAAATAGAATAATAGACGGAAATGTAGTGGAATGGATAAAATACTTCTACTCTATAATCATTTACTTCAGAAGTATCAGAATAAGCAAAGAGCTACTACTCCCTTTTAGAACATAGGATATAGTTCATGTAGACGTAAAGACTAATTTAACAGACACCTCAACACTGTAAGCACCCGGTGTCGTCGATGGACCCGCTTCGAAAACCAATTTTCTCTGGAAACACTTCCCACGTACCGTACGACCCTCGCCCGGCCATTTTGTGGAACTGCTGCCAAGTGAGTGGTCCCTGAACGCCCCAGGAGCGCACGCTCTTCTTCTGAATCGTGTCCTGAAGCGCAGGCTGGAGGGAGAGCAGCCCCCGCAGGACATCCTGAGAGAAAAGCTTACTCATGTCTGCAGCTGCAGGAGAAGGTGGGGGAGAAAAAAACAACAAAAAACAGGTTTAATATAAAAGAAAAATAATGATAAAGACAATAAAACAATGAAATGATTCATACATTTGCACTTCGGCCACTGATGAAGGCTGGTGCTTTTCACTAGTGTTTCATCCACTTTGCCTCCCGACATATTGTCCATGAACTGCCTGCCATGCTCCAGCGCCATGTAGCAGTCGTTGTAACAGTCTCTCTCTTCCACACGAAGGGACAGGCTTGAGGCCGAGCTCGCTTTGGGCCACTCCACACCCGCCATCGGCGCCAGCGGGTTGGTGCACTGATCCTGCAGCAGTAGGATGAGGTCATCTGGAGGCTTCTCCTTCAGACTGCCCCGGAGCTCCTCGAAACGCTGCTCGGTGTCCCGGCTGGCGTCCGAGCCGCGTCCCACCACGTCCAGCTCGTCCTCCAGGAAGAGCCCGGCCGACTGGCCGAAGCGCCGGTTGGTGACGGCGCTGAAGCCGCAGGTGCACGGGTACTGGTCCTCGCCGTTGTCCTTGAGGTAAACGCCCACGTCCGCGCCCCGGATGTTCATGTTGCAGACGCACACGCAGCAGCTGTCGAAGTTGCAGTCCTTGAACAGGTTCATGACCGACTCGGAGAGTATGAGGGTGACGTAGAGGCTGTGGGCCTCGGGGATGGAGGGCACGGTGGCCGGCTCGACAGAGCTGAGGGGCCGACAGGTGGAGGGCGTAGATGCCGGCGAGTAGAGGTCGGAGTTCTCATACTTGAGTGAGCCCTGTACGCTTGAGGGGCCGCGGGGCGTGCGTGGAGTGCGCGGCGTGCGCGGGGTGGGCACAGAGAAGCGCGGCGTGGCCGGGGAAGGCAGGATGCCCGGGCCGCTGTTGCTGGGAGGAGCACTGCCGGGCAGGAAGGGCGTGTTGGTCTGAGGGGTGAAGGGCTGGTTGTAGTCTGGCTCCACACTGGGGACGTTGCTGACAACACAAGGTCATCAAATTAGTAAAACTAGACGTCGTTAACTTCGAAAATGTGTTTAGAATCACGTTTGTGAGGTTTACCTGTCTTTGGTGAGGAGGCTGACAGTGGATACTGGCGGCATCAGCTCCATCTTCCCCATGGTCCAGCTTGGCGTGTAAACACAGTCTTCAGGCAGTTTGACAGATAACAGACAATGGCTGGGTAGTGTCTTCAGGGGGGCGTACATCGAACAGCCGATTATAGACTGACACGCCTCTGGCTTGTAGACAAAGGAAAAGTCCTGAAAAGAGGAAAAGGATCATTTATTAAAAATAAAACAAACAGTGAAGTTTCTTCTACTTCTTGGCTTCTTAAGCGGCACCTTTATTTCAGATGGCTTCGGGCTGCAGAATCCCTCCTCCACCTCAATCTTGAAGTGGTTGTTGAGCTGGCTGCTGTCCAACAGGGTGAGACCCGCCGCCGTTTCCAGGCCGTCCTTGGTCCCGGAGTTCCCGGGGGAGTAGCCGTTCTGATCCAGGGAGGGTGGGGTGGGATACATCATCGACAGGTCTGCTGAATCCACAGAGAGAAGACATTGATGAGTAAAACGGACAGCTCGTGACACACAGTGAATTACACAGTAATTTTTTTTTTGGGTATTTTGTCCCATTACAAAAAATGTTTTTTGTTTGTTTTTTCTCTCAGGGCTTTATGAAACATTCAAATCAAAATTAGAGTATAAATATACAGGATTTAAGTACCCTTACTGGTTTACCCATTAAAACAGACGAGATCCACAATTCAGATGTAAAGTCTAATGGACAGAAACGGTGCATCCTAAATGAATTGGACCTGTGGAGTATTAAAGCTAAGTTTTTAGCTGGTCAGATGAAACCAAAAATATTACTTTTTGGTCAACATTGGAAACCAATGCTGAACATCAGTGGCTGTGGTACTGCACATCTCGCAGCCACCTCGAAATCCAGCCCCATTTCAAACTAAACTTGTCAGAGAAACTGGTGTTCACAGGAGCTTTCCATCTGGTGTGCTATAGAGCTATAGTGCAAAGAATACTGGGAAAAAACATTAGTTTCCTGATATAAAAACCTGGTAGAAACATACCCTGAAAAGGCTCTTGTAGCTGCTACTGTGGAAACCTATGATTCTAGCTTGAACGCACAACATCCCACATTTTATAGTGTAAAATTATTTTCCCTGCACTTACTAATGAAAAAAAAAATTATATCGTCTTCCTAAATAAAATCATAATTCTATGAAATAAAGTTAGTCGAAAAGTTCAATATGTTAGGAGGAAAAAAAAGGTTTGTCCACATACATGACGACAAGGGATCCAGTCGTTCTGGTTTGGGTTCTTTAAGGTTGGTCTTGTCGTCGGTGCCAACTCCAGCTCTTTTAGATCTAGGCTGGAAAACAAAACAAAAAAACAGGATTTTTTTTTTCTACCCCACGCATCAAGAGATTTTTAAGAGAAATTTGGGACCAACTCTTCAAGTACCGCTCACCTCTTGCTCATCTTCATCAGAGTTAAACATTTTTTCCAGGTCACTGAGGGACACGACCAAGTCTTTCTCGTGAATGAGGCTCGTCGAGGCGGAAGGTTTACTCCCCGACTGACCTTGGCCCTCTGCAAAAGCAGGGCAAATTAAAGGGAGGTGTTTTCGCTACGGGAACATTGAATACCTTAGACAAGTGAACATATAACTAAAAAAGACGATCGGCGCTTGCTCACCATCGGAAGAAGTCGCCAACCCCCCGTCATCCAACTGAGTCCAGAAAGGAAGAAGAAAAATCAAGCGAATTAATAAACATTCCAACATTAGTATAGACGAATGATTTACAATAGTTACATTTTTTCATTTATACTTGTACACAAACAGATGCGTCAAATATATGAAACTTTTCTAACAACAGAAATGAACATCAAGGACGTCCAGACTCTCGCAGCAGCGACCGACCTTCCGTTTCTTGCTTACATCCTTCTCAGGTCCGGTCTTGTCCCTCTTCTCCGTAACGCTGAACTCGTCGTCTCCGTCTACGAAGGCGTAAGGGTCCGACTCCTCGCTGTGCTCGTCATCCGCTGTGGACGAGCCAAGATGGCTGTTCCTCCGCTGGGCGTAGGTCCTGACCAGTTCCTGAGACACTTTCAGGGGCCGCGAGGAGCCGCACATCAGCCTGAGAACAGATAAGGTGTTAGGCTCTTTTTTAAAGTCTTCTTGATTTGTTTTAATGTACCTCAAGGAGAAGAAAAAAGGCTTACTCGGTGACAGAGACCACCGTTTCCGAACCTCCGGAAGAATCGTCTCGCGTCTTATCCATAGGTAACTTCGGCGTCAAAAAGTTGGAGGTTTTCCTCCTGGGCAGGTTGAAATACTTCCAGGGGTTGTGAGTGGAGTCTTCACGGGGGTTTATGGCTGAACCCAGAAACATTGTGGGCTCCCACGTTTCATTGTAGCTTGAGGGATACGACACGCCCTCCGGCTGCGGTTCCTCCGATGAGCCCTTCCGGGGAGGCAGGCAGGGCTCCACCGACGGCAGGTAGAACGGCTGATGGATTGGCGTCGAGGAGTTCTTGGCGCAGCCCGGCGTCAGGTCGCCGTCGACATGATTGCAGGGATGCGGGCTGAGAGGAGGGGGCGGCGGGGAGCCGCTGAGATCAGCGGCAGGGCCGTGCGCGTGCAGCATGGGCGCTTTGGGTGGCGCCGTGTCTACGTGGTGCAAGCTGGGATACGCCCCGTCCTCCTGCTGCCTCGGGCAAAGTCTCGGAGTCTGCGGCTCTATGGACTGCTCCTCGCTCACAGAGTTGCGATGGTGGAAGGACGTCTGCGGGCGCCTTTGCTGCTTGTCGCTCTTCTCCAGCTTCTCGCCCAGCTTGTGCTTGGCTACGGGCTGAGTCGGCTGGCCCGACGACGGCGGATGTCCTGAGGTGCTGCTGGATCGCTGCTTCAGATTTTTAGGCCTGAGTAAACGAATGAAAAGATTATTAAAGGAAATTAGCTTTTGACTGGAATTAAGAGATGTTTGCCTTGATCGTACCCGACTGACAAACCTACAAAAGTAAAATTACAACCTTTTAAAGATCAGTAAACACCCCATAAGCAAATACTAGTTTGCTGTGACTACAGAACTTAGGCCTGCCGCTGTTATTGAGAGTAGAACACTAAATGTTACATTGTTACATCCAGTAGAATTTACAAAAAAAATCAAGAAGCTGAAACTTGTCTGGTTCACTCAGGCTGCAAAAAGGAAGGCTAAATAGTACGTTTATCCTTTTACCATGTCAGCATCTTTCCTCATTGTGTGCATTTAGGATACAGATTGTCTATTTAGTGATGGTGACGTCAAACACCACTTATAAAAAAAGCTTAATTTCATATTGGGATAGAATGAGAGTTGAAATTATACCAGATTTTCAATCATAACCTCAGTTTTCAACAACTTTTTAAATAACCCAATTCAAAATACGTTTTTGACCCTGTGCAAACCAAATTTAAAGCTGTTGCACAAAACAAAAAACTCACAAAGATGTATCCGGAGCATGAGCTACGCCTGTCTACATGTATCAAGAACCCTTAAACCGGATACACAATAATAGGTTTGACTGGCAAGCAACGCAACCTTAAATACACCCAATGGGGGATCTATCGAGCGTTGGCACGAGAAGGTTTGAGACACCAGACTGAAGAATGCAGAGGGCCACAGATAAAGCAACCTGGGCTTCCTGAACAGTTCGAAACTACGACCAAATTTCCTCTATAATGAATCTGAAGGGGACGTTTTCCCTTTCAATATATATATATATATATATATATGTATATATATATATATAAAAAAAAAAGACAAATTGGCCACTAAGTTCTGAGTGTTTCATTTCTACGAATTAAAATAAAAGCATGACAGCTGAATGTGTTCCCCGTGGTTTACCTTGAGCAATTGCAAGATGGCCTGTGAGTCGGTTCCACAAAATCCCAGAGTCCACCTCTGTCTGACTCTTGCTCACAGGCTCCATTTGTAAAGGTTGTAAACTTCCTCCTGGTAATCGGAACAAATTAACATTTTCGATCAGAACAAAAGATTAAATCAGGCAGCAAATGTTCAGTGATGCCAGAAAACATACTTGTTCCCTGCACGGTTTGTGTTATACTCCTGCCACACCGTTTCCACCATCTGGCTGGAAAACCTGCGGGGGATCTTTCCACCGTGAAGAGTGTCGTTAGAGCTGTAGCAATCAGACCCTGATGACATCTTCAGCCATCTCTGTGTAGGCTGATAGTCTAGTGGAGAGAAACAATGTTAGACTGGAGAATCCTCTCATAGAAACAGCTCAAAGGATCAATGCCAGGGCCTGAGCTGTACCAGTGTGGGCCTCTTCCGGCGACGTTGGAGGAGTCAGAGTGACTGAAGACATGGCAGAGTCTCTGTGAGCTGCCTGGCCATGCTGAGCACCACTCTGCAATCCCGGGATGTTGGTTGAGCCCTGAGGAGCCACGACTGGGAGGTCCGACAGGGGGAGCAGCACCAGGCAGGAGGGGTAAACCATCCTAACTCCAGCTGGAAGAAAACACATGAAATCATTTTTCAAAAATATGCTAAAACATTTTTGATTAATGACCCTGTTTAATGGAGTTACATCATTTTTTAACAACGGTTAAATCTCCTAAGATCTTTTAAAATATTTCAAGTTTGAAGGAACAATATTTTCCCAACTCTTACAGTTTTTAAAAAGGCAATTTAAAGTCACAATAAAAAAGTTTAACTGCATTTTACCTGCTTGCATCCCTGCCGCTCATTGGCGCCTTATTAAATAATTATTAAACCTTACCGACAAGGACCTCCACAGCAGCCAGGGAGTCATCCTCCCAGTCTGCATCCTCCATCTTGTCTTCCGGGACCTCCTTCGGATTGGGGCAAATGGGATAAAACTGCCTCCACTCCTCGATAAGCTTCTGCGTGGGGTGATCTGACATCTTGAAAGCTTGACTGGTGAGGGTTCCGTTCAGGCCGTACGGGCTGAGGATAACTGTGGAGAAGATTGATGATATATTCAAAAATAAAACACAGCCGACAGTTACTTTTTAGATTTCTTATTTAAACTTTTACTGAAACTTTCGAAATGATTCCTAACCGTTTCCTAACTCGGGATAATTGCATAAAAAACACTGAAATAATCGGGATGTGTTGTTGCCCCCAATATTGAAACATTATTTATCTCAAATCCATTTAAGATGAAATTTAAAAAATTTAGAGGCTTTTTTTGTGATCCAAACAAACTGAGATCATACTTCATACTTAACATAAAATAAACAGAAAAAAAAAGATTCTCGATTATATATTTAATACCACTGGAAAATTGTTTAAAAATCATATTTGTGTCTTTGTAATCTCAAAGAAATAGATAACAAGCAATAACCGAAAATTACATATCCATAATCAAAATCAATACGCAAATAAATTGACTTAAAATAAATGCAGACTCTAGATTCTGGTCCCACCTTGCAAAGGGCTGGAGCTCTGCTGTGCAGGGCTGAGATGCTCCTCACTAAGTCTCTGAAGAGGCTGATGTTGGACGATCTCCACACTCGTGCAGACATTGCTGTCGCCATGGACAAAGAAAGTGAAGGCGCAGGAGAGATGCTCGCTGCAAAGAGGAACAAAGGCATGAGCTAACAAAAAATGTCTTCTAAACATCCACTTGGCACTGATTTAATCGGGAAATTCAAAGTGAGATCAAGTGCTGATCAATCAAAAATGTACAACCATATATTGTTAAATATATAAAACTACAACTCTATTATAAAAAAAACAAAAAAAAAAACAGGGTAAAAACAGAATAAAAATAGAAGAATTGGTCACAATCTGAATTGCCAAGTCAGATTTACATTAAATTCTTATTTTTGCATCAACCAGGAAGAAAAAAATGTGTTGTAATGACCTGATACTGTGGGGATTTTCACTCAGGGTAATCATGCAGACCTTTTCTCAATTTAAAAACCCACACTAGGTTAAATTATTCAGAGTCTTCCTGCCAAAAATAAATCTGACAAGTTAATGAAAGCCTTAAATATCACATGTGTGTTTCCGCCTGTCTAGAAATCTCAAAAAACGCTCTGAAAACGTGTTTGTTGACACAACTGCTGAAAAACCACAGTGCCTACTCAGCATTTTCCAAAGACTCATGTGTTTACCAGCCAGAGAGGACGGGCGACAATGAGGCTAACACACAAACACTCTTCAGTTAAAAATGCGCCTGTGTGTGTGCGTGTTGTAGTCGAGGACATTTTGTTGACAAGTTTACATGTTTTGAGATTACTTTCTATGGAAGAAAAAAAAAAAAAAGATACAAAAAAAGGTGACCACAAGCAAATGGTAAGTCATTCCCTCATATATGCAGCACTGGTTTGAAACAGCAGCTAAAAAAAAAACCCTCCCTGAAATCTAAGAAAAATTGCCAGATGGATCCGGACCAGCAAGCTGTGCTTTAAACTGGAGTCACATGAGCCCGACAAAACGCAGGGCTCAAATTAGCTCGTCAGGAAACTCAAGGGTTCCCCTGGCCCTTGTTACAGAGCAAACACAAAATCTATTTTAGCAGACTTACAAAAAGTACAACAAAAAAAAGGGGCTGTGCAAACTATTTAAGATCATCAAGATATTCATATGGTTTACACAGAAGAAAACTGCCTTGCTCCAAGGAGCCTCAAACATCCACAGTTGCTTAAAAGCATTAAAAATTATTTTAACGTATGACAAAGCCTGATTTTAGAAACTTATTACGTCATTGAGCCGAACCGAATTTCAGAATAAATTACCAATCTTATACTAGTAACATTTTATTTTAAGATTAAAAATAATAATAACTAAAAAAAAGGTTCAGAAATCAGAAATAATTACCTTCACCTCAGACATTTTTCTGTCAGGGTTATACTGATCTGAACTCCCACCAGTATTTTCTAAAATCTCTGGATTTTCAACAATCAAAACAATATGTTCAATAAACAAAAGCCTACCTTTTATTGATGATCTTCCCCTTTTGGTATGGCTTGACGAACCACTTTCCGATGCGAACGAAGCCGCGGTTCATGAGACAGCGCTCCAACAGGTTGTGAATGGCTTTGAACAGGAGCGTCCGACACTCGTAGGACAGGCCACTCTCCCACTCGCCATCTTCCTCGCCTGAAATAAGAAACGAGCAATTAATCAAACTATGCGTCTAACCTTAAATGTACCACAAGCTTGACACCAAGGAGGCAACACCAGGTGTGGCCGACTACAATACTCTGGTTTAGACGTGGTTACAGCAGAAAGGTGGCTTAGTTGGCCATTTTCAGTTTCTAGCAGGTTTTATTTAAATGAAGTCAGAGGAAGCACAGAAGGTGTAAATCATTATTCAAAAAGGAAACTGAGAACATGTTTATTCAGGCTACCACAGACAGCTAGACATGTGCTAGTCATTTTAGTACTTTCCTATCTTATACGTGCCTTTCACAACAACGAAAATAAACCGCCGCAACCTGACATCAATTCATGGCAACTTCAGGGACAGTGTTAAATTTGCTACGCAGCAAACTGACCTAAAATCACCAGCCAACAGGATAGGGGTCTGCTTTATTCATTGGAGTTAATTTAAGGTAACCATCTACATTCTTTAAGGAATACACACAGAGAACAACACTTATAGAGTTAATGTGAATTTAGCTAGCAACTCCTTTACAGACTGTTGTTTCTAATTTGGATCTAACTGCTTTTGGGGCTGAAGGCAGCAAAGTGTCCCACTAATACTGGTTGGTGTTTAATAGGCAAATTAGGCATAACTAGGTGAAATGCCACTCACTAGATGGCAGCAAAGAGCTTGTAGTATCCTTTTACTTGACCGCAAATTCAAACATCTTTTTAATAATTTCACAATAGTTTAGAGAGTCACGGGTTTAGCGACTTGGCCAAATTTGTAAACTCCAATCTACCTATGATGCTGGCTCTGCTTCAAACATAAATAAGGATAATTTATGTGAGGAAACTACAAAAAAATAAACATTTTTACATCATAAAACACAATAGATTTTTTAAACATGATATTGGCAGGGGTGAGAGTAAAAAAATTAAAATCTCCGACAACAATAGATCACAGACCTTTGATCAGAGCATCTATTTTCTTTGAATTGTAATTTCTTAATGAAACTGAAAATAATAACCATAACAGAGAAAGAAAAGATCAAAACCCCAGAAACAGAAAGTTAAAAGAAATCAAATAAATACAAAAAGCATCTAGTCTAGTACTAGTCTTTCAAAAGAAATGATTTATGCTTTCACATAAAAGTTCAGCATTACTCATAAAACCTCACTCTGCATGTGTAATTCCTAAAGGCTGCCGTCTGGCAATAACAGCTGACCCATTCTAAAACTCTAAATCTTTTGTTTATTATCATCATCAGTAAACTCCTGGGGCAGTTCATTAGAAAATGGCTTAACATCTCAACATGTTTAGGCGTGAACAAAGTTACCACAAATTGTACAACCTTTCCTGCAACGCGGGTAGTGTGAGAGACTACCGTCAAGATCAATCATTACAAATAATAGTCAGCGAAAGCAAATACACAAATTAAAGGCGGACGAAGCGCCGGACAATAGGTTACTTCAGAAAGTTCATTCCTGTGAAACAACAACGAATGAAGACCAGCACTTCCTCCGCTTGCACACAAGCACAATCAACCGTCTGCAGTTATGACAGTAATGAGAGCCGTCGTCGTTTCCGTGGAGATGCCTGCAAGTACGAGCTTTGCAAGTCAACAAGTTTGATTAATGACGAGAGTCCCCGAGGGTTATGCAGCAACGCCAAGGAGAGGTCGCTAACTCAGAGATAGGGAAAGGGTTCGAGTGAGCACGGCTCAACATGAACCAAACTCTGCGCTGTTGAGGCTTCGAGTCATTTACAGAAACCAGCAAAAGCAAAACAAACCTGTTGCAGCACTACAAAGAGAAAGTATGCGGTGGAATCCACGCCTCATTAATGGTGTCAAGACACTTTTGATAACATCGGGACAGTAAGGGAAGCAAAAATACTGAAGCACATACGTTTTGTGCTGTGGGCGATGAGAAGGAAGTTGATGTTCAAATGTAAAAAAACAACAACCAAATACCACAACATATCAATGCGCATGGTAACATTTTCCCCGTGGTCTTATCAAAACCAGTGCAAGCGAATTGTGTGGCACATACTGGAAACGTGATCAATTATCATTTTCGTTTCATTGTAAATATTTTAACAGCTGTTACAAAAATGTAACAGCTGTGTAATTTAAAAAAACATTTAGGTAACCATAAAAAAAAAAGAAAGGTGTTGCTTCTAATACTGTTGTTGATTTACAGTACGGCACACTTCGGATACATCTATTACCAAGCCTTCTTTTTTTAAATAAATTTATGTAATCATGGTAGAAATATTTGCATCAATGCTCAGTAAATTTAAGTTGATGTCTGAATTTCCTTGCTTAAGCAGCATGATCCACCATTATGGAGTAAATGAGGTTTAGAAAGTTTTTTTCAACCAAGTTACAGCATAGAAAGCCATGAAATGTTTCTTTCAACAGTTTAACGTCCTTTCAAATCTACAAAATTGAGTATATTTACTGCAAAAACTGTGAAACATAAAAGCTTTCCGAGTGTTTTAAGGAAAAGGCCAGGATCAATAAAGAAAAGTGTTTAAAGAGTTGATGTAATTTGAACACACTACACTAATAAAACACATTTTCCAGAAACTATTGTGCAGAGTCTTTTCCCCAAAGTCCAGAACATAACATTCTATATCTCTTGAAATCAGTCAATATGACCTATAGAGCCAAAACAAATTGGGATAGACACTAGAATAACTAAGAACTAGATGATAGGGGTTCATCAAAACTCAGGTGTTGTAAAGGGGGGATGTAGTTTTAGTTAGGCACAGGTTTGGACAGCTTAAGCAAGTAAAGTTGTAGGAAATGAGATTCAAACCTAAGGAAACAAAAAACAAAAAACAAAAAAACCGTTTGCGGTTACTTTGAGGATGATGTCAATACTCTCCAGTTTAGACCAGTCATCTGTTTGCTTCGTGTTTAAAAAGATTTGTGCATATATCAAAAATAACGGGCTCTTCATCTCATCTTAGTCACGTGTATTTGTATAAGTAAATGTGAACAAATTGATTCAAACCAGGCAAAATCCTAAGCGACACAGGCCATTCTTAAAGTTACAATTACATTTTTATGTTTTATTAATCTTTTTAGAATTTAAAGTATTGTTCTGTTAAGCAAACCTAACGTACTAAAAACCAAACATACTGGGCCTGCACACTGCTCACCAGCTGGCTGAAATGAAAGCTGCTTTACTGAGCAAACTCCCTAACAGTCGGCCGTTGGTTGGCACCGGAAGAGGTGTTTAGCTCGGTCATAGACGGCCTATCAGAGTGAACAGAGTTCATCGTTTAATTACCTGCTGACAATGTAAATGGTATCATAGTAAATAAACTACAGAAAACGGCATTCTGCCGGAAATTAATTATACCACGAAGATTGACAAATTTGACTCTTTCTGGGGACACTTTTTTTTATCACATCACCTATAAATCTGCTACGGCGATTTTAGTGAAACGATCGCACGGGTCGTCCACTGATCTGCTCACTGGCTGATGAGCTATTAGAGATGGCATGCAAAACAGAGCCTACCCAGTGCAAAGATGTCCTCGTCTGGTGAGGAATGATTTCCTTGATTACAAGGAAAAGACAATTTGTGCTGCTCTGAAAGGTTTATATACATCTGAGACTTAAGATGACTCTGGTGTAGAAACCTAAGCAGCTCCATCTATCCTGCTTTATAAAATAACGCCGTTTTACACACAATGAAATTGAGAATTTTGTATAGACCAATCCCAAACGGATTTGCAAAAATGACCACAATATGGGGTGTGAGCAAACGGTTTAACACTAGTGTCACAAATCCTGCTGAAAACATGCAAATGGATGCGTTCACTCACTCGAGAGCTCATTGTGGATAAGCTCCGCGAAGCTGGGGTCATCCCCCCACCAGAAGAGCCAGAGCTCCCGGCGACCCGGGGTGTGGTGCCGTCTCCACACGCTCAGCACATCTGCCGCCAGGCACCGGCTGAAGCTGCACAGGATGGGGTCCTCCTCGGTCACCGGGAAAAGGATGGGCGACGAGGTGGGTCCCTGCCACACGAAGCGCCGCCACTTTATCCCCGTCAAGTCCGCCTGCGAGAAGAGGAGCAAAAGCCAACAGAGGGGTCAGGAGGCAAATGTCAGTTCTTGAATGTATAGCTATGCATGAGCGCATTTCCTCAATGAGGAACACACACACATACACACACGGGGTCAGATATGTTTTCTTAATGTTACCCAGGTCAGATATGTTTTCTTAATGTTACCCAACCATGAGACAAAACCAGACAGTAAACACAAGTGGATGCAACACAAACAGGCCTCAAAACAGAACCTCGTTTGATAGGAAATATCTGGTATACTAATGTAATTAAAGACAGCAAAGATGTTAAATTAGAAATAATACATATAAAAAAGGGTGTGCTTTAACTTAAATCCCCTGCTGACTCGACCTGTTAACAGCAGCTAGCTCTGAAAAAAATAATCCATGTAACTCCATTGTAAACACAAGACGAAAGAAACCAAACTCCTTTATCTAAAATCGGCTGAGCAATCCGGGTTTCCCGTTGTCGTTAAAGTCGACCAGATGACGGTGGTTTGAAGTTGCGGGCCCAGCAATTCCTTCACGCCAATCTGCAATTGACGCAACAAAGCTTGTTGCCTTATTAGCCAAAATGGCTTTTTCTCGGCCTCTCGGGCAGCAGGAGCGGCTAACAAGCTAGCAAGCGGACACCTACCAGGCAGAAGATGTTGGAGTGGCAGTCCTCCAAACTGGCCCCGTTGGGTACAAAGCAAGAACTCATCCTCTTCTTCACGCCGTGACGTTAAACTCCATTGTCTCGATCCGCCTTTTCGGCGGCAGGAGCCGATGAGGTGCGACGTTTGTTTCGCTCGGCAACTTCAAACCGCCGCTAGCTGCTAGCCTGTATGCTAAGCTAACCTTAGACGGGCAGCCAGGGAGCGACAACCGTTGGCTTCTTCTAGCAGTTCGATTCATCAATCCTGTTTGAAACGCATTGTCTGCTTCGGTAAGGCTCACACGTTATCCGGCCGGCCAACGTAAACCATAACATTACACGTGTTATTTTTCTTCTTTATTTAATAAACGAGTAAAAGTTAAATTTGAAAGAACGAAAAAAATAAGCTAGAAAAACTTCATCACAAAAAAAAGCTTGGACCCTGGTATGCTAATGCTAATGCTAATGTCAGCTAGAAACAGTTTGAAAGCAGAGCAACTCTTCCCCTCCCCCTGGTCGCTGCTAGCCTCTGCTAGCAGCCGAGCTAACACACCAGAGCCTCAATAAAACAATGTGCAGCTAAAACCGAAAACACCGCGTCCCTCCCCCATCGCAACAAAAAAAGTAAACGGACTAAATCAGAGCTAAAGCTGCCGTCTCCGAGCCAAGCCGTCGGCTGCTGTTCTCCGCCCGGATCCGCGGCTCCTTGCGGGCTTCCATTATTTTCGCTACATGGATTGAATTCTTTTAATGGCGGCCAGGAGGACAACTCTGCCTCTCGGCTCCCATTGGCCCAGACGTGCTGATGGGGGGCGTCATCCGGCCCCAAGAGGCTCCATGACTTCACAGTTTACAAAAATCAGAGGTTTTCAATAACAATCCGTCATTAAAACTGTTTTAGTCAGCCTGAGAGTTTGTGTGTGTGTGTGTGTGTGTGTGTGTGTGTGTGTTTGTGCTTGAAACGTAAACCGGAAGTTCTGTGAGATAGAATTAGTGGGTTAAGCATTTCATCTAGAACTTTAAAAAGTCATTTTTTTGAGGATATATCTCATTGTTTGTGTGGCAAAAAGTTATGGAAACCTATTCCCTCATTAACTACTGACATAATACCTGTAATCTATATGAAATGATTACAAATATATCATTTTCAAATATAGTCAGATGATTTTTAATTGTGAAAAAATTTACAAACATTTTTATTTATCCCTCCCTTAGGTATATTCCTGGCTTAGTGTTTATTATTTACAATTACTGACAGAAAAAGTTTTTGCACAATTCACACAATAAGGTCTTTCCTTTCTAAATAAACAAACCAAACCATTTTGAATGTCTCTAATTTATCAAAGCATGGATTAAATGTTATTAATACAAGATCATTACATTTTTTGCGACATTTTTTAAAATTAATTTTAATTTTCTGTTACTTAAATCCAACTTTCAGGGACAAATAGTGTACAGTGACTCTTGCAATTTGTAGACTTGATTGGTGTGTTAATTCTGGTGATATACGCTGAGCCATTTAAATGTAAAGCAACACTTAAATATGTCATACAACCTAATTTTTTGATTTCTGGCAAATTAATGGAATTCAGACAAAAAAACCACAAATAATCCTGACACAAACATAATGCATATAAATGTTTTGTACGTGTGATTGCAGAAAGAAATGCTTTTAAAAAAAAGTCTAATTAAGATTCAACAGGGCTGTAAAGTAAAAGTTTTAGTTTTTTTCCGTGTATTTTTTTAGTGGAAAAGAGCTAGATTTAGTAAAATATTATACAAGGAAAGAGGGGACTGGCTATTTTAAATTTAAACTGATCAGACAAATATGAAATATGAGTTGTGAATGAGTAAAGGAAGACCATGCAACGCAGATAATAAAATATATAGGTAAATCTAAAAATTCATTAATACTACTGATTTAAATACAATTTAGATCTGAATCTTCAATCTGACGGAGAATCTATGTAGGAAACTAGATATTATGAAGTCTTTCCTATTTTTAAAACTTGTCGAAATAGTGGAAATAATGCATAAATCTGGTGATCAATCGTGAAAAGATTTTGATTGTTGCTATACAACAAAAGTATTTTCCATTGAAACTGTTTTTTTGTTAATGGTTAATAAAAAAAAGCTTCAATTTTACATGCATGTCTTTCAGATCAGAAACAAACCTTGTAGTTTTATTAATAATAAAGTAATCGTAATAATTTTTATGTATAATAAGGATGCGGATGTGAAGGTTTATGTGAACGTATTAAAAAATCAGCTTTTAAAAGTATTTATAAGTTAAAGTTTAGGTGATGTATATATATATATATATATATATATATAATTTATTGAAATTTTTTTCTGCAGGTTTGCACACTTGTGAAGCCACTTTATTTTATATTATTGAGTTACACATAGATTGAAGATATATGAATATTTTAATAAGTAAATATATATTTAAAAAACCTGGTTTTGCTTAAAAGAAAACATTTGAAGTTTTTTTTCTAAGGGCTTTTCTTTATGTAAACCTTATGTGTTTCAGAAGGCGCGCCTGTCATTGCCATGCTTCGTCACAAGGCGGAGCCAGCAAACCCCAGCTCAGACGACTTCTCTGGATGTCAACAACATGCCGGAGTCTTCCAGAGAAACAGAAACCGAGGACAGAGGGAGGGACAGACAGCCGGGAAGCCAACAAACCCAGACGTCTCATAACGTGGTGTCAGTGATATCCCAGCTAGCGGACGACCATCTGAGGCTGGTGCGGGTGAGGAAGCTTCGCTTTCGGTTTGTTTGGAGGCTGCGGAGAAGTGGGAGCTGCTGCTGGTTTCTCTGTAGAATGTTGTGTCAGTGATTCTGCACGTCCCCCCTTCATAAGCAGCTTTCTAACAAGTGAGTTAACTCCCCTCTCCTGTCTCACACAGAACATCAGCACTGGACTGGCTGCAGCTGGTCTGATTCTAATAGCCAGGAGCATCAGAGTGGTAAGCTCACATGGGGCCTCAGTCTTCTTCTTTAGACAAGACATGACTTAAAATTTTGGGTGGGGGAAATCGATGAAACAATTGTGCAGATCACTAGTGTTGGGCAAAAGTATTTAAACCCATAGAACATTTTATATCCAGAAACTTGTATGTGTTTTATAAACACAAATCAGTTTATAATACAAAAAAAAGTATGGGTCACATGGTTTCAAAAGCCTTATTTAAAAACCGTATGCCTTTTGCATCCAGCCCCTTTTACTCTGACATGCCTAAATAAAATTCTGTTTAACAGCAGATGGATCAGGGACAAGAGTTTCACAGAACACATGCAAAAACATCACTCTCCAACTACAAGCCTTGAAGTTGAAGTTGAAAACTATTAGTCATGTACACAAATGTATCTATTTATGCAAGAGCAACAAAAGCGTTGTTCAGTAAGCCGTGTCGTTGAAACAGCAACTTTATTTACTTTATTGAACAAAATGTACGAAACAAACAGGATATACACTGAAGAACAGCATATCTAAGTAGAAGATAGTTGTGGGATACAATTAAGTGTCCGAATAAAGAGGTATATTATAGGAGGGAAAACAGTAACAAAATAAGTTCAGCTAAAAACAACAAATACATACTCAAACAAATAAATAAAGACCAGACAAACTTGCTTAGTGATTAAAACTTAAATAATTAAGATTTTATTTCTTTTATTCTGAGGCTTTTTTTTAGATTCATTAAATGAGAATCTGTGGCAAGACTGGTATCGTGACAAAAAAAACGTGAACAAGTTAAACGGGTTTGAACACTTTTGTTGCACACTGTACAATGTGATCCAGGGATTCCTTAAAAATGATCACTTAGTCTTGTTTTGTATCACTAGGTCACTAAGTTTCAAGCTGCATCGCAGATCCCCGTTCGATTCATTGAGAAGAATGTCAGCCTTCGAGGAAAAGTTCATTCCATCACGGAAAGGGGAATCGAAGTGGAGCACGTCCCGATTTATCTTCCAGTCATCTCTCCGTTACTGTCAAAACACAGGGGTAATGTCTGCCTTCTTTCACATAGGACGTGTATTTGCTCAGGTAGGCCTCTACAGGTCTGCCACTCCCAAAACAATTTAAACTGTCAAAAAAAAAATGTACGTCCATGAGAGATTAATGCACAGTGATAGACTTTTGTGTTTGCTGATTCTAACACAAACACAAGCAGGATTATTGTGGAAGAAACTTTTTTTTTTTTTACCTTTATGTGGAACACTGCAATTGTGTTTCAAAATAAGCACAATGACAAAAACTAATACTGAAATTATGTTTTGCTTCCAAAACTAACACAAATATTACAATTTAACAGGAAATGTATGTTTTTTTAAATAAATAGTGTATATTTTGCCTTTAATCTATGAAAAGGATTCAATAAATCTTGCAAATTTGCAGCTTGTTGTTCTCATAAGTATGCAAAATTAATGTTAAATTTCAGAGTTTCCATCCACCTTTCATTAATTTGTGATGATCAATCCCATACGTGCTAAAAACAGCCAGGTTGTGGCAATAATAACTTTATCAGGAACTTCAAGGGGATGCTAAAACTTTTGCAAGCCACTGTAAACATTAAAACTGCTCATAAAAAGGCATGGGAAGGCATTAAAAGTATTTTATTGCATTTTAATCTTATGTAGTTCTAGTTTTAATATACCGTGTATGATAGGTATTCATATTAGGTTTTTCATCAGCTCTGCTCTGTTTTAAGAGGAGTTGGATATGTCCAAAAAAACTTGAATCTTGGTTATTTGTTAGTGTTAATTTACTTGATTGCTAAAAGAATATACCACGCTTCTAACCCATATTTTTTAAAAGAAAAATGCTTTAAGACTACGGAGGCTGTCTTGTCTAGGACAGAGAGGATGGAGTATCTTAGCTGTAACCAGTGATTAACTTTAACATGAATCATACATTATCTCTTTCTCCCCTGTTCAGATATGTGTACATCTCCACTGCTGGTGCATCTTGCTGGCGTGGAGCTGACACAGGAGGGACAGATGTGGCTGCAGAAGAACCTGATTCCTCCACAAACAGTTTGGCTAAAGCTCCTCAGCAGAGAAGACAACACACTGCACTGTTTGGTGTCCCAGAGCAGGGTGAGGCGTGGAATCTTTCGCGGATTTCAGCGTCCTCCATAGTTATGGATGTACATAAACCTTTAAGTTTAACTACTTTTATTGCAGGGATTCCCTGCCGATAACAAATATGCAGTACCTAAAGCATTTAGTTAACTTACACACTGTGTTGATCTTAATAAGTTTGAAAGTGGCTACAGGAAAATTTGATGTGATCTACAGGCCCAGTGACAAATTAAATGTAAAAAACAAAGAAGTCTGGGAGAGGACTTAAGATTGTCTTGCTTTAATGCACAGTAAAGAGGATTTTATAGAGGGTATAAAGATGACCAAAGCTCACTTTCAGGCAACGATGGCCAAAAATCGCTTCTAAGTGCCACCAATAGGAAACTGTTTATCTACCTATTGGCTGTTGAGGAAAGCACGCCTTGAAAATAACTTTATTTCTTTAACTTTATTTCTTTCAACAAACTTTGAATGGATACTGGAATTATGTACTTTGGTCAAATGAGGCGACCAGGTGTTTTTGACATGAATCTAAATGCCCTTTGAGTATTTTAGATGGTATTGCATCATAAAAGTCATTTTATCTTTTATCTGGCATCATTTTCATCAAAACAAGGATGCAAAACACAACATACAATGCAGAGATGGTTAACTCATCAATGGTGATTACATCATTTAAAACAGTTTCAGTGTTAAATCTTTATTTTTTATTTTTTTATAACTTTGTGTTTAAAAAGTGAATGCCAAAAACTCTTTTTACCCTTCTCTTCACTAGTCAATGAAAAAAGCGTTGTATACAGTTCAACAATCGTAACCTTTTTATAACTAAGTACCAACATTTATGTGTGCATCTACTGCTTGTCTGTAAGAATTAATATTATTATTATTATTATTACACTCAGCTGAAGAAGCATTGACCACTTTAAAACTAAATCTGCCAGTAGCACGACCCATTTTTGGGGTCATATTTCTAAACGTTTTTTCAGATGTGATATAACAAATGTGTTCATGTTTAAGTTAGGAAGTCATTTCAGCGTTTAGCTGGTAAACTATAAACATAAGTTATGTTGTTTTAAAGTTGCCTGAACTAGCTCTAAACCATTGCTGCAGTAGCTTTTCATTTATTTTTTGGAGTGATTTTTTACTTTGTAATCTTCTCCTGTCTCTCCAGCAGGGGTCAATATGTAACTACTGCATAAACGAGGAGCTCCTCAAACTCGGGCTGGCTCGCTGCGGGCCCATCGTCGGGGTCCCACTGGGCTCGCCGCTCTATTGGCGCCTTCACAAGCGGCTGCACAGGGCAGAGGTGAAGGCTGAGAGGAAGGGCCTGGGTTTGTGGAAGGAGGCGAGCTTGTGGGAAAGCGCTTCCAAAGCCCTCAAAGACAATCCTGTTCTCAGACTGATGAGGAGGATTTCTACAAGGACTCGCACCGAGTGACTCATTAATCCAAGTTAAATACTCGGTTTGCAGAGAGCTACAAAAGCAACCTTTGTTTAAGGGCACACATTAATTGTATTTATAGAGATTGTCTGCAGCTTAAGCGGTTGATCTTTGGAGTCTTGCAAAAGTGTAAAAGGTATGAAAGGAAGCAAAAGGTTGAACTTTCTTTTAGAAAATCGAAAACACAAAATTTCTCTTGCATGGGTTTAAAATAGTTTTTGAAAGCTAACCAGTTTTTCAATGTTTGAAGAAAATGTGTGCAAGAATTAAACTTGTACTATCAGTTAATGTGTATGTTTGACTGGGACTTCCCACTAGGGTGGGATAAATTAATGTTCAAAAAAAAGAGTGGGATGGGAGGAGGGGGAGGGTTACTTGAATACTGTTGCTATGGAAGCCCTAAATGTGAAACACAAAGCTACCTAAAAGCTGATCTCTACTTGGGTCCTCCTAGATCCCTCTGGGATACTTATATGAAACATCTAAGAGGTACTTGAAAAGCTGATCATTTCATGTGTGGTGCTACAAAGTGTTCACTGCTTAAGCTTTTAGGTGAAAGGATGTGATCAATAACTATCACACAATTCTGCCAGAATTATTCGCTATTGGTTGCTTCGTCACTTCGGTGCAACATAAAAAAAGATAAGAGATTGTCAAATGAGGCCAAACCTCAGTGTGACCTGTGGGGTGCTCGGGTCTTAGTGCAGTGAGAGTGAGTTCGTAGCAGTCCATCTGAAGGGACCCAAGGAGATTAGTGCAGAAGGGAGGAGGGTCACAGCCGTAGATGAGGATTTTCGTATCTGGAAACAAAGGCAGGAGAGGAGGAGTCGTGGAGGAAAGGAAAGGGAACCAAGTAGAGGGGGAGAGTAGAGTGGGATGAGGGAGAAAGAGGGGGGTGGTGGTGTTGATGAATCAGTTTGTCGTCCCTTTTGTTGTGCAAATGTCACAGTTGACTGTTACTGCCACAGAGGCTTGTGATTGGTGGGCAGGTTCAAATTGTAAGGTGCATTGAGGGTGCTGATGCGGGTGTAGACTTTGAACTGACAGGGAAGGAGGTAAACCCCGGCTCAGACAGGGAGAAGGAGGAAGGTTTTTAATAGCAGAGTTTTAAAGACAGCTCTGGCTTTTTATTAAACTGTTTAGTTGATTTGGTGCATTGTTGTTCTGTACATTTACAACTATGACATCACTGTCTGGTAATATGTGTGGAGAACAATTGGGATTTATTTGATCAGCAGCAAGTGTCAAAATCATTATGTGGAAGGCTTACTTGTATCATACATATCATATCATAACCCTTAATAGATCACATTAACGTAAAAGCGTACATTCACACATTTGTTTCCATTCATTTAGATCCTTTTGGATTAAGGCTAATAAAAACTCACGTTTTTAGAAATTTAGAGCATTACTTGATCTCCATTGTAGCACATAATTACTCCTTATGTATGAATCGCGCAGCATCACATGGAAGCTATCAACCTGTTTTTCTGCTGAGGTGTTAAGGTAACAAATGCAGCTTGAAAAGAGCCTCTAATATTTTTACCAATCAAGTAAAATTGTGCCGTGGTCATCAGGTGTATTTGATCAGAAACATATTTAAGGTCTACAGGCTGTAGTTCCTCAACGACAAAGGTCTTCCACCAACACAATGATTGCAGTGTGACTTTGACTGTGCAGTGACAGTTTAAAAAACCAAAATGAAGACTGTATAGAGGTTTGAATCAGGTATTGGTATGTTTGGCAATGTGTGTTGGGTTCAAGTCCTGCTGAAAATGAAATCGGCACCTCCGACAGCTGTACTGATGAAACACAGTGAGTGGACTAATACCAGCAGCAGATTAAAATCCTCTCTGCCCGCAAAAATGTTATATTTAACCTCATGCAACTCGGATTTTTACCGCCTCCACTCTTCCTCCAGCTTAAGCCCTCGCAATAACCAAATGTAACATGTACTTATCTTTAATTTGTGAAGAGGAATTTCGACTATTGACCAGCAGTGTAGTCCTTTTATGAAAGTATGTAACTTATTTCATTGTCCGTCGAGTGTTTTAACAAACATGAACATTGTGGCCCAAATCCTAAATACGTCAGCTTGTTGTGGGGCTTGAAGCAGCTAATCCAGATTTATTCATGGTTTGTGAATCTCAAACCCAAACTCTTAAAATGTATTTATTTTACAAACTTTTCAGTGTTGTAGTTTTTCTTCTTCATCTTCGTTTTGCTTTTCTATCGACATGCTTGGATTCAGCAATCGGGTGAAACTGTCGGATCTTCAAACATTTTTGTGTCGAATGCATTTATATTAATGATTTATCACGGAAATGTACCTACTGTTTACATGTTATGTTTTGAAAAATAATATAACTTCCAGCAATGAATTATTCAAAGGTCCTTTATATCTAAAATCGAACGACTGTCGTAACAAATTTTAACAATTGACACAAAATAAATTAATGTCACACTGGTAAATTGATTATAAATCCAAATATTTGAAGAAATTATTTATTAATTAATAATATATTTTTTTCTTCTCTAAATTCAAGCAGAAAAACGGGACGATCTTGTTTTATTTACATTGGTTTATTGCTCACCCCTAGCAGAGCCAGCTCCAATCCGAAATCCATTCCAGGCTTTGCTCAGCCTCTTTGCCATGCACCAGTAGAGCTTCTTTGAACAGGCACCATGCTTGATGCATTGGTGGGTAGTTGCCCGCACAGGACAGGGAAGTTGTCTGGACCCTCTCTGTCTCAAAACCAAACCACTGGGAGTTTTTATTAATGTATAATAACATGGATTTGGTCTTTGTGGAGGGCTGCTTTTAAGCCCCACTACTGCTGAATGGGAATAAGTTTTGTGAGGAAGCTGACAGCAGAATTGCAAGGAGTTAAACTGAAGTTTGAAGTAAGTAAAGTGATACTGTGTGGGATTTATGTGTATTTTACTTGTACTAAGTGCGTTTTGCTTCCTTCCTGATTCGCAGTTTTCCTGCTTGACTGAGCTGCACATATCCCACCTGCCACTTTACATTTACAGCTGCTTGGATACTGCATACAGTATCCAAGCAGCCTGGGCCTGTGTTCAACTATCTTTATTACACTGCTGCAGGTTGAGCCAGGACAGCACTTCTATTCCAGGATTATTTTGGTGTTCATTTATATGTTTGTTTATTTTTTTCTGTGTCACTACCTGGGGTCCTTTGCTTTTTCAATCAATACACAATCAATGTGATTGATGCTGCATTTTCAGCCAAACCTGAATTTGCTGCATGTTGCAAAACAAAAGGCTTTTACAACAATCAGTCAGTAGCCATCCAGTAAGAAAGAGGTTGCCCCCCCCCCCCTTCTGAAAGGACGGTCCTTTGGGAGTTTTTTTGATGTGATTTGAGTGGGGGTGACCTGGTGTGAAAGACAAAGTGGTTTAAAGAGACGGACAGCTGGTGTCACACAATTACAACGCAAAATGCAGAGATTACGTTCAGCTTCTGGCACTCCTGCTTTCCTAAACACAACATCAATGTAACTACTTTTAATATACGTTGTGTATGTTTTTGTAGCGTTAGTGACGGTTTCCTTAAATGAATCAGACGGATGTCACAATCAAACACTTTCTGGTAAGCATGGATATTAGATATAAGCAGCTGTTAACACTGGGTGGCTTGTTTTCTAACACGCCCACACTCACACACCGTATACAAAGATTGTGTGTGAAGGAATGAAGGAAACTCCCTTGTTACTATGAGACTGGGAGTATTGTGAGCAGCGTATCGGCTTTCTGGTGTTTGTAGGAGTGGAAACGTGACTCTGTGCGTGCTCTAAACCCTCATGAATAAATGAACTTTCTTTTGGAGGAACATAAGGCAGTTGAAAAGAGGATGGGCTGCTCAGGATTGAGTTGAACATTCAGAATGCATTGCCTTGTAAAAATAGTGTTGTGTCTTCCAAACTTATTTGGTTCCATTAAAACAGCATTCAATCTGTTTTTTAGTGATTCAGTATGACAGACCAACATAAGCACTACATAATTGTTTGTGTAAGGAAAACTAAGACATGGTTTTGAGGTTTAATAATAGATAATAATCTCAAAGGGTGAACAGTTGTGTTTATCCCCCTTGAAATTATACTTTGAGGATTGAATTGGTGTTTTATGGCTGTAAGGGCATCTAAAAATGTTTTATTAGTGTGGCACAGCTACAGATTTTTTTTTTTCAAGTATTCTTTGTAAAACACTTCAAGCACAGAGTGGATGGTGAGCATCTCCTAACATCTATCTGAAGTCTTGCCAAAGTTTTCTTATCAGCGTTTTGTTCAGAAATTGGACTGGGCCATTTTAATACATGATTTTTTTTGTAAGACAAAAAAAACAAAAGCATTTGATTGTAATTCTGCCTGTATATTTAGGGTTGTTGTCCTCTTACATAGTGAATCTGCCCAGGTTTCAAGTCTGCAGGAGGTCTTCTTCAAGAACTGCCCTGAGTTACCATCAACTCTGACCCTCTTCCCTGGTCCCGCTGAAACAAGCATTCCTCAAGCACGATACTACCACTGCTGTGCTTAACTATATGTAGGGTGATTTACACTGTTAGTTTTCATCCACGCATTGATCAAAAGTTCAGTTACGGTTTTATCTGACTTCAATACCTTGTTCCACAATTGATGGGATTGTCCTATGTGGATTTGTCTCAGCAATTACTTTATTCCGGCCAATCTTTCATAACAAATATGTGGAGTGCATGACTGATATTTTTTTATGTCAACAGATTCTCCAGGTGCTTGTTCAAGGTTAACTTCTGCAGTTTGAAAGACATTCAGAAATGTTTCAGCACAATGCATACTTTACAACACAATAGATTGTTTATGGTCCTGTATGAGGAATTTGAGCAAACATACAAGTAGTACATCTGCAAATTTTTAAATTATTTTAGAAATAAACCTTTAAACCCACTAATTCTTTTTCAAAAGCTTAAGTATGATGTTACATTTCAATTGTTATGTTAGGAGTCACCAAACATTTGTCCTTTTTTTGATTTATTTAGGGATGTAAAATAAGAAAGTTCTTCTATGTTTTTTTATGACTCAGTAATCTGTCTTCAGAGTGGGTAATCATTCGCTACCTTTGAATGGTCCCCTCTAACAGGAATAGGTTAAAATATCACTAAAACAACGTGGATAATTTAGCCTTAGGTAACCTCCTTATCTTTTCTCTAAGACGGATGTTTTACCAGGAGTACTAACACAATAAAAGGATTAATCTGATGTTCAGTCTGGAAACTGACTGAAGCTAGTAGGTTTACGAACCACTGAGCCGATTAAAACATACGTAAAAGTTATTTTGGAGTAATACAGTAAAATTAGAAATTTAGTGCTTTTGGAAAACCTTTCAAGAACAAATGCTATGGAACAAAAGTTAAAAAAAATTCAGTATTTTAAAACCCTCATTGTTGTTTTTCTTTTTCAGCGCTGAAAGCAGAGCCTTCAATAGTTATTTTCAGCAATAAGTTGTATCAAGCAGTTAGAACTTACTCCTTTAACCACATGCTTTAAAGATCATAACATGTCTGCATGGATCATCCTTGGAGAACAACAAAACTGGACTGTATTTGCATTTGCACCCGTGACTGCATCTTACTCTTGAGTTTTACTAATCAACACTTCCTCTGAGCAGCACATGTTGTTTTCCTTCTGCATTCCGGATTAAAATACATTTTTGATAAAAAAAAATATTAGATGATTTCTTTCATATTGTATGTACAGTAGCAAACCTAAGATAATTACAAGTGGTGAAAAAATGTTTACCACCTGATTGAACCACCTGAGTGTTTATTTCTATAGTATATTTTTTTTCTGATACGTTTAAAAGCAATACGTGTATATATGAGCAGTACTGAAAATATCATCTATTTAAGTTTGTTGTTTCTTTTTAAAGCACCTCACATTTCCAATAGGAATGAGGTCTGTGCGTTTGTGTCTGTCAGCTCATTGTTCTGTTGGAAAAGGGGATTCTTCCCTACTTTTAAACATCTGACACAAATTATCACTATCAAATGAAAAGAAACTGGTTAGGCTGTTCTACAATATCTCAGGAATTAAGAAAGTCTCATTGACGTGAACTAAGAGGTGTCGGAAAAGATAAAGACTGACGACTGTTTGGACAAAATAAAAAGAAATTAACTTTGAGGACTCTAGGTTAAGACTTTTAATAGTGACATAATGGTAGTGATTGAAGTATGTAGTTGTAGTGCTAATTGTACCGCCGGATTTCAGTTTGTTTAAGCAAGACACTGATCTCAAATATTAACAATAACAAATATTAAAATATTAAAGTCCGAAGCTTGCTGATAGCTTGTTGATAGACTGAAAAAAAGAAAACGCCACCATCTGGAGTTATCCAAGCATATGGATTAGAGCATATGACAATGTAATTATGACGTGGATAATTACATTTCAGTAAAAAGTTAGAGAGGTTATTTGACTGATGCAGGGAGTAGCATTTCGATGCATTTCAGAAAATTAGCTTTGGTTGTTGTGGAGATCATTCTCAAATTAGTGGCAAGAAAAAAAAGAAAACCACCACAGACACTACCAAAAATACTAAAATTAGATAAAGACCATCCATTATATAGCATTATTTATGCTGGATAGGTATAGTACAAGTCTAGGACCTGGGGTGACTGCAGTTGGAACAGATTCAGTAACAAAATGCGCCCAAATACTGATGCCAACTGAAATACCAGATTAGTTATTAGTTAATGTAATGTTGCCTAATGGCACAAGGATGACGTATTCCAAGGAATCAAGGAATCTTTATTTGTCATCACATCACATGTGGTACATGAGGTGGGACGAAATTCTAATCTCCCGGTCCAGTTTACACCCTGATAGCAATTTTAAATAATGTAATAAATATAAGAATATAAGAACTATGCGAGACTAGGATTTGAGCAACACAGAATCTACAATATGGACACATATGTAGATTCATATATGAATCTTGGCATTCTCCAAGATGAGAATGCCAAGATTCATTAAGGTCCAACTGTACAAAAATGGTTCAAGCAACATGAGATTACATTTTTGCACGTGCACATGTACTTTAAAACCTATTGAAAATGGATCTGTCTGAGAAGAATTTATACGAAGGTCCAAACCTTCCTAAAAATTAAAACTATTATTTTTTCTGACACTGCAGAACCTTATCAACATTGTGAAAATGAATGCATTCTATATTCAAAACTAAAGGCAATCTGATGGAATATTTGTTTGTAACTTTTTGGGAGGACAACCAGTTATTTGGACTCCAATTGCCTTCAGTGCCTGAATTTGATGCATAATTTTAGTTGCTGAGGTACCGAACTGATGGATAGTGGTTGACACATTCTGCAATGGTATTGAAAGAAAAATTATTGGAAAAAGATGTGTTCATTTGATCTGATGTACTTGTAATAATTTTTTGTATTAGCATCACCAACAGCTATAATTGAACATTGGATAGCCCTTTCTGGGTTTTTGAATGATTCATTTAACAATTTGAATTTATTGATTAGTCGTGTCCAAACTATTGGCTGAGATTGTGTAAAGCACATGATCCCAACCCTCCACCACTGAAGACAGAATTATGCTTATGCTTCCAACATCCTTCAACAAAGATCACATGTATTATCTGCGTAAAAATCTATAGGTGCTTTAATAAAGGATTAATGAACACAAGCTTAAAAATAATGAATACAGACAGGAATAGGTAATGTCCTGAAATGCTGTACTCCTAATACGTTTTATTTTATGTCATGTTGTGTTTTACATTTTAATAATGACAAGAACAAAACCTCACTTACAGGCATCCTCCACCCACTTCAGTGACTCGTCTGAACGAGTCACTGTAGCAGGGAAGAATTTATTGTTAAGCGTCTCTTCCAGCCTGAAAGAAGCCCAGCAGAGACAGAGAAGATCTGAACTCCCCTGAGGGTTTGACAGATGAGAATACTACTAAGGCTACATGCAAACGGAAGAGTAATTTCACTAATTCTCAGCACATGGGAGTGACAGTTTGTGGATTAGGCAGAAAGTTTTTAATGTTACACACTTAAAGATTCATAAGCCAGGTGAATTTTTTATAAACCTGCTTTCTGTTTTTGGTTATATTCCTATACCAACTTACCTTCTTGCCTTTGCCACAACATAAACATACATCTACTCATCTGAACGTTCATTCGTTCAGAATATAAGATTTATACATTATATTATATTCTCTCTGGAGAAGGACGTGAACGTTGCATCTATTTTTGTTTGTCAGTGTCTTCTAAAGCATCTACTGCCCGAGTAAATTCAGAATGGCGTTTGCATAGGTTTTGCATGACTAATAAACAATGGGAGGCAATGTAGAGAACCTGGTTTATCATTTACTTTTCTATCATTCAACTCACCTTTTCTTGTTCACCCCAGAGGTGATAACTGAGACTGAAATATATGTAGAATTCAATTCTGCTTATTTATATAGCAGCAATTCACAGAACTTCATCTCAAGACACTTTACAAGGGAATTAATTTTAAACTATTCATACAAACATTCTAGTTATCAAACAATCCATCAGCTTGAAAGGTTTACCACGTAAAGAAACCCAGCAGATTGCATTGAGTCACCGACTTGCAGTGTTCTCTTCACTTATGCAGAGACAACAGATGGTTACTTGTTTTTTGTTGTTGACTTTATAGCCATCCCTCATACTGAGCATGCATGTGGCCAAAGTGGAAAGGAAAATCTCCCCCTTAACAGTACGAAACCTCCAGAAGATTCTGGTTCAGTACCAGGGGCCGCCTTTCACGACCAACTGGGGGTTTAAGAAGACAGTGAAACACAAAAAGAAGCATAGGGATTGATGTAGATATACTTTCTTTGTAAAAAGCTAAGGAAGTGGGGAACTCTGAGGTTGCTGGGAGCACTATCTCTAATAAAATGCCAGACCAGGTATACATTCTATGGAGAGAAATCAGGAAGGTAACAGTTTAATGTGTGATAATTTATGTAAATTACATAAAAGAATAAAGTAGCAGATTAAAAATAAGTAGTCAGATTGTGCTTCAGCAGCCTTATCCTAAAGCATTATAACTACAGGATTAGTTCAGAACATGTAATGATTTTTAACCATGTTAAACTGTGTTTAAAATAGTTTAATTCAAAAAAAGAATGTACCCTAACTGGATGGCTCAGTTGGTAGAATGTGTACGACTTTTAGAAGGTTTAGTCCTTGATTCGGTTGTCTTGTGAAGTATCGTCCTTAGCTGACAAGTGGTCTTAGTTGATGGAAATACACACAGGTTTATGAAGTTGATGGAGTTTAAGACAGACAATACTTGAAGGAATATCTGCAACACACAAAATGCTTGGCAAGGTTGAAAATTGACTTTTCCCACACGCCCAGCAATCCTAAACAAATGGCTAGCGCTCTACTAGAATTAAATCGAATTAAGCTGGTTGTTAGTGTTGAAAATTTAGCACACACTTCATCAAAACTGACTGAGCTTGAGCTGATATTGAAAGAATAAGGGGCAGACATCAAGAGATGCCGAGCTACACAAAAAAATAGACACGCTTAGTGTAAATACAAAGTTTTACCTTTCTTCTGTATATATATATATATATATATAATTATATTTCACATACAATTAACATATAAGACTTCCAGACATTTAAACTGGTATGAACACTGGACAAAGCTTGGATTTATTCTGGATTTTGCGGTTCGATTCATTTGATGTGGACATGTTTACTCTTTCTTTTCCCCTCATTTTCTTTAGTTTTTTGTGTTTTATTTTTAACCAATTGCATCACAATCATTAAGTGTCATTAAATCTGCAGAACAATATGTCCAGTGATGTGCTTCAATATTAAATTCCTGCTTATAATTTGGGCTCTGTTATGAAAACATAGCTCAGATTGCATTGAGACTGTTGTCTAATTAAACTGTGAGTCCCCAGGGTTCATCCACTGTGACTTCAGAGCAGCTTAAAGACTCTAAAACCCAAGAGCTGAAGCTTTATGGCAAGATACGTAATAGATCCAGGGACTTGCTGGGCTTTTTATCTCCTTAGATTGGCTCTTTTCTTCTTTTATGCTGTTATCTTCCAGTTAGAACAGAAATTAAAAACTGAAAGTATTTTGACTTAGTGTAGGATTCAGTGTTGCAATTACATTGGAGTACTCAATTGTTTTCACCCCTTAATAGTTCAAGTTAGTTTTAGTTTTACGTTTAAGCATCTAAAATGCAACCAAAATTCATTAACGAGTGTAACATATCAAAATGTAGTAACAATTGCAGCAAAGCAGCAAAAAAAAGGTTGGCTCAGTATGAGGGGTTGCTGTAAAGTCAACGACAACACAAGCCATTGTTTCGGTCTGGTGATTCCAGTGGAGTGAATGCTTGATTTGTAATGATTTGTAATGATGTCTCTATGATTTTAATTGATTCTCTTGTTAAATGCCTTGAGACGAGATCTGTTGTAAATTGGCGCTATATAAATAAACGGATTCTTAATTCTCGATTCTTACATTACAGGCTTGTTTCAAAGAAATGCTGTTGCAGGGTCAAAGGAAAAAACCTCCCCCTCAATGATACTTGACCCCCTAATCTCTGCGTGTTCAACACTAAACTCTCTCCAAGTTCCAGGGAACCAGACGGCAATAAATATCCTGAAAGCTCTGACTCTCCCCAGATCTGAGCATCTCCAGTGTGAGTGTGTCTGAGAGATAGAGATAAAGGCTGTTTGAAGCTCTAAATCAAATTGACATACGAGAAACAGGTGGAGAACCACGGAGTGCTGGCTGTTGTAGTGTCAGCAGCATTAGAAAATCAGGAGGACAAAGCGGAAAAATTGGAGTTCTGGGATATCGGTTGATGGAACTGAAAGAAGATAAATGAGAACACCTGTGGAGAGAGAGGGGAGCGATTTGTGAAGGGAGTATGAGACATAGCTGGGACAAAACAAATCTGCCTTATAACTTAACGTGCAGCTGCTTCCTTTTATTGCAACTAAACCGTTCTCTACCTAACAAAAATCAGTGTTTTTAAAACCTCATTCTTATTTTGAAGCAGCTTACTGAGGAACTTTTCTTTTCATTTATAGGTGGAAGATTTGTTTACCTTCTTCCTGTTACCATGAGCTCCAGGGTGGTGAACAGGAAAGGAGTGCCACAGTACCGGCGGCACTTCCTCACCAATAACAGCATCTTTCAGGGTAAATACCAAGAAACACACATCACACTCATCTAATGCAAGAAATATGATCCAAAATTACAGTATGGCTGGCTTTAAAATGACATGTACAAGGATTGGACACTAGAGGGAGACTCATCGACATCTTTGTGTATATTAAACCACAAGCTTGTAATTTCACACAACACAACAAATGCAACAATGTGAATAAATATGCAGATAAGGGATACGATTCACGTACAAACACTATTTCTTATACTTATTTTAGGGTGACTTGTTATGTCTAAGTACTTCCATTCTAATCCGGTAAAACATAATAGATTACCCTATCAGTTACTATCTGGACACATCATGCGGTGCAGTTATATACTCTGCAGTGATAATGTTCTATATGACAGAAAAATTCTGGAATTTTTTTTGAAAGTCTCCTATCGCTTCAAAGCAGAGCTTAATCCAGATGTTTTACAGGATCAGCGTGACCTTGATCTGAAGGTTTCGAGACAGTAAAACCTACCATCGATCGAACCTCCGGATAAATCCGTGACAAATCTGATAAGTTGGTCTGTCTCCCTGGGCTTCACACCCACCGCAGACAGACCTTTTACTACCTCAGCTCGAACAACCGTCTTTATAAAGATAAAGGCTTTGAGAGTCTCTGTGCTGCTCTGCAGTTTGGGGGTTCATCCTATAAATACCCAGACTAAAGAAAAGTGTCTATTCACTTCTGCTGAGAATTAAGGATTTTATTAAATTGTTCCTTTTAAACACATTTATTAAGATCAAAATGTTCTCTGGAGTGAAGGCCATGAATAAAAAAAAAATCCTGTTTTAATTTTGATACATTTTGATACATGTGTTTGATGTACTAAATAACTGTTACATAAAAAAACCTACTAATTGAATTGTAATAACATGCATTTAATGTGTTAAGCTGTCATAGGGGGTTTTAGAGATCTACATACAGAATTACCCATATTCCTTGTTGTGAGGATGAGTTTTTGCCAAAAATTGCTTTAACTGTCAGACTGAACAGAACTCCTATTCATCAAAATATAAAGGTTTAACTAGAAGGTTTAACTTAGATCGCACCAAACAACCAAACTCATTCTCTACGGTGACCTAAAACTTTTGACACAACCACCTTATATCTACATAATGAACCAAAGTAATTTCTTATAATCAACATAAATATGCAACTTACTTTCACCATATTAGTTTTCATTTTTGTCACCATTTTACAACATTCAGTTCTATTAAAAAAACGTTTTTATTTAAAAAGGGTGGAGGGAAGCTGGTTGTAAATTGCATTATATGAATTAGAACAGCTTTGAATTTTTGTGCATAAGTAAAATATATTTGGAGTGAATTAATTTGTTTGTTGTGGAGGTTAGGGGACACCTAAAAAGGTTCTGTATTTCAAAATGGTTGTAAAAATTAAGATTCTCCTGCTTTCTTTTTATGAAGTGGGTCACTATTTAGCCACTGTTTTGTTAAAACTACTCCACCGCAGTCCAAAAAGCATAAACCCAACTATTGGGTTAAGTAAATCACTCTGCAGCTGTTGGGGAGTTGTATCTTTGTAACTCCCTCGATCTGTCTGAATTCCTCATTTTAGTGACAGCCTGTCTTTTCATGTCAGCCAAGGATCATTTCAGTAAAAAGATGTTTCCTTCTTTCTTTCTGTTTCTTCACTTCATCCCTTTTCCCACTGCACTGCACTCCTCTTTTCATGTTTGAAACCCAAACTGGCTGAATAGTTTTGCTTTGCTATGGTCCGTAAATCAGTCTGGGAGTGTAAACTTTGATTTTAGGTCTATGTGCGCACGATGTGTTGCAAAAGTGTTCACAGCCCTGAAGTGTTTTTAAAATGTGAAATTACAACAGATTTGAACTGTATTGTACTGGTATTTTAGGGAAAGGGCAACACGAGGATAGGCATTAATTCCAAGCAGAAAGGTAGTCATGATTTTCATGTTTCCGGGTATGTTCCTATACTATTTCTTTTTCTTGAAGTTCAAAGCCATTCAGAGCCATAAAGGCAGATTTAAAGAGCCACTGGCAGCTCTGGAGCCTTATGTTGAAGACCCCTGGTATACAGTCATGTGGAGTGTTTGTTTCCTAAAAGCATGGTATTTTGTGCTGTGATGAGTGTGCCAAAAGGGTTTACGTCTACCATGACTTTGCTTTTGCCAAGCTGAAAGCAACCTATTTCTTTCAGCAATGACATTGTACTTGCCACTATCAAAAACAGGAGGATTTTATGGAGGGCAACACTACCAGCTGTTGAATGATTTTCCTTTCTCCGCTTTGTATTTCAGAGTTATAATGAGTTTTCTGACTGAGGCTTTTCAATGTAAGTGGAAATCCATGTCCTGGTAGAGCAATAGATATTTTTGTTGTTGGTGAGATTGAATTAAACAAAGTTGGATTTGATCAGATATTCACTGACAACCGTTTTATTTAGGGGTATCAGAGTCAGATGCGTCTAAAGTGTGTCAGACTTTCCTCTTTTGTTCTCATTGTTTATTCATTTTTCGTTTGCGCTTTAGTTTGTGTCGTTAGAGAAAATCGAAGAAATAAACGAAATAACCTGTAAGGATGGGGGGAAAGCAGAAAAACAAAACAAAACTCAGTTTCATCACAGGCACCTGCTTGACCTGTGAACACAGGCGTTTTTCTCCTGGCGGTGGTTCAGGCTAATCGATCAGGTAACCTGTGTTGCTCCTGCGTGGACCAGAGGCCGATGACGCAGTGATGCACAAACACTGCACAGTTTATAACCTTTTTTTTTATATAGCTATTTATCATTAATTCATCTGTGCACGTCGCAGTTGGGCTTCTCTTCTCCAGGATTTTAAATTCCCCCCATAAACTGAAGACCCGAATGGAGACAGACTGCGTAAAGTGGGTCACCCCTGCGCATCCCTGCTATTTCCAAACATACACACACACAAATCAAACAAACGAGCATTTTTGTCACCGATATTATCATTATTTTTTC
This sequence comes from Orestias chungarensis, assembly GCA_032876305.1. NCBI lineage: Eukaryota > Metazoa > Chordata > Actinopteri > Cyprinodontiformes > Cyprinodontidae > Orestias > Orestias chungarensis. The sequence goes on along the minus strand of JAVLVB010000318.1, from coordinate 1,367,052 downwards.
TAATGGGGTTATTGATTAATATTGTGAACCAGATGAAATGCCAACATTACGGCCACTCTGGTGAGCTGTCCACCCACCCACGCTCATTTTTGCGCGCTGTCAACATCCACGCCCGTCCTGAGCGGTTGCTTATTAACAACCAGTCTCTCCTCAGCCTCATCGAGCGTGTCAGAAATCGGCTTATCTTTTTTTTTTTTTTCTTCCTTCCGATACAACTGAGGAGAGACGAAGATTCGCCGCGCTCAGACTGGAGGATGTGGATGGAGGAGGTTTAAAGAGGAGGCAAGAAAAGTGACACTCTGTCCTCGAGGCGCGCTTCTTTTGGAGCGCCTCATCATCATGGGTGCGTTGGTATTTTTTCGGTGGCATGTTGTCATTTTATCGCTGCCACAAGTAAGGAAATACTAATCACAAAAAAAGAAAAAGAAAAAGAAAAGAAGATGCCCAGAGCGCATGGAGCGACAACTACTGATCTAAATGGCGGAGCTTGAAGTTTGCAGAAATCTGAGTTTGGAAAGGGGTAAGTCATCGTCTTGTCTCGTCTTTGTGAAATAAACCCCACACATTTTGGGGTGAGGTGAATTTCATCAGCACAGCTGAAGCAAGCACACAATCAAACAAGGACTGTCATCTGGATGACTGACTATTTGCATAACGGGACTCATCGTCCAAAAACTGAAGGATTATTTTCGAATGCAGGCGATATTCTGTGGGATTTTATAGCTATAATAAGATATTGTACCCTATTTGCTCCTTACACTAGGTGGCAGAAAAGAATTGTAATATTCTAATTTAGAAAATACTTCAGACTCCACCAAAGGCAGCTACATGTCCTCTTGTCACAGTTCTTACTGTAGAGATGTCAAAGAAACTGATGATAGATTTACCTTTACCTCATAAAACAGTTCAGTAAAAAGAAGATTGGATTATTGTTGGCATCAGTCGAACGCTCTAAAAGCCTTGACAGAGTATTTTAAGACTGCTTTAAATTGCAAATTTAAAGCCCTAATAATTCCTTAAGATTTTAAAGTGAGCGCTTTACCAAGTGTCAAAAAATATGAAGCATCCTCTGCACCTGAAAAAACCACAATGCGTCAAGTTGTCAACAGTCCCCCCCTCCGATATCCAGATTTTGTAAAGGTTTTTTTATTTTTTTCTCCTCTGTTTGTAACCACTGGGGTTTGACGCTTTCCTCTCTAGACAAGGGAGCCACTAATGTATTCAGTTCTGGCAACGCGGTAACTTGATGAGCTGGATGCAAGAGCAAAGTGAGAGAGAAAATAGGAGGAAAAAAAATCAGGAAAGGAAAAAAAAGAAAAAATGATTTGAGCATCATCAATGGCAGCTAGTCTCCACATGGAGGGAATGGCTTTTCCATGTAAAATCTGCCCCCCCCCCCCTAAGTGTCTCTTATGTGCTGCAAAGGATGATGAATCTCAGCACGTTCACTTGAATTTGTCTGTATTCTGTTGTGTGAGCCAGACCTCAAGGTAGCTGTGGGGCACAAACTGCAAGCACTCACCAGGAAGGAACACACTTTCATCTGTTCAAACCTTATTTCTGCCTTTCCTTTTCTTTTCCACTCGCTCCCTCTGGACCATCACATGCATGACACAATATTTAAAACATTTTGACCTGGTTGATTTGTGCTCGTGCCGTCTTAACTGCTGGAGCATCACATTTTTTCACACTTCAAGCATTTCCTAATACACATTGGAGTGAGGATAAAAACGTTAGATTTGAACAAACTACCGGGGGGCTTCTGCAGATAATTATCAACATAAATATGCATCTAGGCAAACACCTGTATCTAAATGGAAAACAGAAAGCAATTTATTCATGATTATTGGAATTCTCGTTTTATCTTTTGGGAAATCTAATCTCACACTCATTCAATTTTCCAAGCCTCTTCTTTGTCCTCAAACAAAAAAATCCCCCGAAAGATTAGGTGGACTGTTTTATTTTAATTTTTAATTTTTATCTTATCTTTTTCTGCTTGAAAGAGCTGAGAACAGACACTATGCACAAAAATTAGCTTCATTTTGTCAGATACTGCACATTGGATCTCAGCTCTGGTTGCTGCTTCTCTTTTAGGCTGTGTGATATGTATTTAGCTCTATGATGATGATGCCACTAACATCATATTTCACTGCAGGAATGGTGAGCACACCCTGATGTGGGTTATTGCTCTCCTCTATCAACCGAAACACAGTATGATGCAGGTAGTCTAGGAAGTATATAACTTTTCTCCCAGACGACTAGACGACATTTTTCAAACTGTGTCCCTCAATTTGTGTGAGTGGGACTTCTTATGACTTTCTTTCTACTATAGTTTTCTTCTAGGCACTACTAAAAAGTCCAGTTTGTGTAATGCAAAACAGACGAGAGTCCTCCATCTAAGGAGTGAATCTCAGTAGTTCCTCCAAAGATAACACAGACCTCTCAGTTGCTACACTTGCTGCTGATGCCCCTGCTTATCCTGTTGTGTCATTAAATACAGATGAAGCTGTGGCTTTCTTTCCCCCCCATTTCACATGTTTTCTGTGAAGGCACTGACACCTGACCGTTTGTATGACAGTCTGTCTTTGCCACCAGAGATACGGTATCTCATTTTGCGCAGCGCTGGGGAAATGTCAGAAGAAACTTGAACCTGTCAGGAACAGTCTGCATCAGTGTGAATCATAATTGTGCGCACGAAACATGCACATGTCCTCAAAAAACGCGCACAGGCTGTACTTTGCTTCTTTGATGTCTGCGCTGTGCCGTGGCAGTCAGGGAAACCCCCAGTGGCCTCGCTCGCAAATGCATTATCATTTGGGGCTGTCGTGTTTATTTTCATCCTGGTTCCTCTCCTCACTCTACACCCTGCGTGCACCGAGGAAACCATTTGTAGCTTCTGTGACTTGAGCACTGCCTTAAGGGGACTTAATTAGGCAAGGCGAGTGGCCCTGAGATAAGAGTGTGTGTTTCCCACGTTGGGCTCATCATTTTCTAACCTTTTTTGTTTTGTTTTTAATAGGTAAGCGGGGTAATTTGAAAAAATATATTTATATATTCCGTCACTCAGTTTAAACATCATTAGCGTGCTTTAAACAGCTCTATATTTTAATAAATCCCTTTAGGCATCAAAGGTACAGAGCTGCATTTTTTTGTTGCAGTAAAACATAAAGCCCTATAACTGTATGGAAGACATTGTTCTGATGAGCTGTCACTTCAGCTTGAATGCAAAACTCCTCTTTAAGACATTGATGCAGACGTTTATTGACAGCACGCATAAATATGTGCAAAATGCCTTGAGACAATTAACGTCATTGCATAATTATTTCTTAATTAAATAAAAATTATTAAGATAATGAATAATAAAAAAAAATATTTACTCAGATTTAAGCATGTAATTAATGTGATTAGGAAATAGCTGTCTTTTTTTTTTTTTACAAAACCACTGGTAAACGAAACTGCTTCTGTCACATTCACTTTGGCGAAAGGACAGCACTTTGTCTCCTTTACTAATATTTTACAAGGTTACAGAACATCCAACAGCCTCGTCTTTGTACAGTACCTTAAGATCACGTTGTCCTGTTCTCTCTCTATTCTCTTTTAAGTCTCTTTGGGTTTTATATAGGATATAGCTCTGAGTTTTGTTTGGTTAGTTTTGTATCTGTTTAACTATTCTTGTGTTGGTTTGGCCATGTGATTTGGATTTCTGTTCTGTGCAAAAAGCTAATTATGGGCCGTTTCGTGCATTCCGGCCATTAAATGTGAGACAAACAACCCCACAGCATCACAGGTCCTTCACTGTGTTTAACAATAAGTGAAATATTCTTTTCTGCATTCTAATCTGCTGTTTCATTCAAAAATCATATAAAGTTACCTAAAATACCAATCTAAGGCTTATTCTCACAAAGCAAAAAGAGCTCTGATTAAAATTAAAGTAGATTTTAGCAAACTCTACATGTTTACATTTGTGCTTTTAAGACAGAAGCAGCTTTTCCCTGGCATACTTCCCAAATAGCCAAATGGCATTCAGATAGTCGCTATTCGACTAAATTGAGACTTAGTGTCTTAAGGATTGGAATATGCTTGAGAGTGTCTGGTCACAAGATAAAAAAGGGTTTTATCCAGGATAGAGTCAGTGGTTAAATCAAATATAAATACATTTTCAAATAAAATTATAAGTGTAATCCATTGGATTTTACAAAGAAAGGGACAGTTTGAAATTACCAATTAAAATGAATGATTTTCAGCAGTTTGAGCAGTTCTACAAAAGCAGCAGTTATTGCACTTTGAATCCCTGGGATGTACAGATTACTGTGTGGATTAGGATTATTTAGGTTTTTGTATAAACTGGAAATTCAGAAAGGAATACAATTTCTCACTCGCTCTAATTCAGCAGAAAATGTTCACTCAACCTTTAGATTTAGTTGATCATAAACAAAATCAACTATATGGAGTCTTGCTAATCTTTCTACCAAGTTCAAATAGTTAAACTTTTGTCAAAATAGTTTTTTTTCTGTCTCGGAATCCATGCAGGTTTTCCTTGTCTTTATTACATTAATACATTTATTACCGAATCTGTACCAATCCCATGTGCATCTGTGTTAATTTTCTTTTCAATCCTGACTGACAACAGACAGAGGCTGGTTATCTACTGTTTTATTTACTGCATGCTGGGAAACCTTCCAGCCCTTCCATTTTAAAATGTAGAAAATAAACTGCAAACTAATAAAACAATGCCACACTATCATTCCATTTAATATTTATGACATGATAACAAAATATGACCACCCTTTAGTCACTATTTTTCCTATCCTACTGGTTGAGCAAGTCACAATATTCCAATTTTATCAATAGGTTAGCTAAGCACTGTCACAAATGTGCTACAGTGTTCCTCCCAACATGGAAAGGCCTGATTTCCCCCCACGCATTTATCCAGAAGTCATCATCTGTCACAGAGCTGTATGCCTGTCTAATTTAATTTCATAAGCTGCCTAGTGTCCTCAGAGAAACAATTGAACAGGAAAAGGACTGGATCTAGTAATCTCAAATTCAAACCAATATCTGTGATGAAGTCACTATGGGATTACATAAGGCAAAATCTATGATTTATCATCTTCTCGGTGTACTGATATGATTAGTGGTGTTATCTGGCTAACAAAACACACAACTGAAGAAGTGAAACTCTTTTTTTATTTTTAAATTTGCATTTTTATCAGAAATTGTTAAATTGTGTGCCTTATGTTGTTATTTTTTTTAACCTTTACTGCATTATTCTCTAAGGAACTGTTGTATACAAAAGATTACTTATTCAATTTATGGGATTTTAGTTCAAATGTGTGCCACTTCTGTGTACATTAACATATATGGTGCGAAAACCGTTTAAGAAACCTGTAGATTAGTCATAATCTATATGATCACAATTTTCAGCAACTAAGTTAAAAGTATTTTCTTTCCGGATTCTGTATAATCAATCGATCAAAATAAAAAATACTTTATTTATCCCAAAGGGAAATGAATAAGCTCAATTAGGTAAAAAAAAGCCAAAACTGGATCCTCATTAATACTATACATTAATTGTTCATTATCATTTTATGCAGCTAAAGTGGAAGAAGTAGATTAAGGTGGTAGTGTTTGATACCAAATAGAATTTTGGATTGTATGAGATTGTTAAGGACTGCGAGTTAGATGTCTTAATGTCCTTGTTCACAAAGGGGCTTTTTCATTACACTATTCACTAAAAGAGATGCCTGATATTCCAGCTTGCTGTTCCATTTATCTGAGAAGTTGGAAATCAGGTCTGGAAATGATGCCATTCTCAGTTTAACTATATTCTAGCTGTAAGGTTGAAACTCAGTTGGACCTTTTTTAAAGCAACACTAAGTAACTTTTCAACCTTCATAAAATATTTTCATAACTTTTGTGATGATACGTTGCCTTACAGCTCGTTGAATGATACCTCTGTCATGGCCCGCAGGGGTTCGTACGGGTTTAACCAGCACTAAGCAACTTTGAGGAGGGTGGAAAGAACCCTGCCACACAAAACAATTAAAAATGTACTGACGGATTTACGGCATATGTCTCTTCCCCTGTTTCTCAGTTTCAACATCCTCATATGACATTGTTTCGCTACAATTACATTTAGTACCTATTCATTTTTTACAGATTTTACGGCGATATGCGCTTGTCATCGTGGGTAATGCAGTCTTTCTTTAGGAAAAACACTACCGCTTTTGTCCGAACTGACCACCAAAATCGACCAAAACTGAAACTTCTTTAGTATTGCTTTAATAGTTAGTGACCATGCATAGCAGTAACACAACATGGTAGCAATATTATTGTAAGCTTAAAAGTTATAGCATACTTTCCCCTAAAAGAGGTTGTATGGTAGCGCATGTGTAAGAGACTTGATGAAGTACAAATAGAGAGAAATACAAAGAAATGTAAAGTTTTACTTTTGAAACAGACTTTTTCAGTGGAGGTTTAGATGCTGTGTTGGATTTGGTTGTAACTAAAATAGAGGTTTATGTGGGTGTTAAAGAGAAAAATAAATTAGGCTCAGTTTTATTTAGAATGCACCCCTATTTCAGATTGTCTTACTTTTGTATTCAATCTTTTTTAAATGAATTGTTTGCCAAATGCATCAGGATTTTTTAAATACCAACATTTACTTATTGCTTTACTTAGTAATTGTCAATCTTGACCATCTTGGGCTGAGCTTTTAATGGTCTTAACCCTTTCTGTGATCGTCTCACACTCCTGTAGTAAAAAAAAGAGGTTTATTCTAAAGATAGGGATAAAGTCTTCTACTTTGTCACACATCCTTTAAATTTAATAAATTTTTAACAGTGTAGACTGAGTACCATTAGGTAAAAAAGTAAATAATTTAATAATGCTGTAATATATGCACAGCATAGATTTTGGAGCAGTCTATGTGTGCCGTACAGTATGTGGCATCGTTCAGTTCTCCCGTCATGCCAGAGAATGTCTTCTACTTTCAAAATATTTGCATGCATATAGTCATTCGATAGTTTAAGAGAGGTACAATTAACCTCCAACTTTGCAAGTTGGAATCAATTTTAGAAGACAGTATTATGATTTTTAGATTCAGAAAGAAAAAGAAAATAGTCTGTAATAAGTTACAATTGCGTAATAAAGGGAGAATAACAAGACATGCAAGTGTTCGGACCATAAGGTAAAGTCTTTCTGCTTGAAGAAGCTCAGACGAACCATTTCAGCTTACTGGAGTTAGAAATTAATATTAAAGCAAAATTAAAAGAATTAACCTATAAAAAACCCCACCTAACATGGGTTTTATATAAAAATCCCAGACACATTGTGTGAGGTTGTCATGAAAAAAGGCCCGTGTGAAGCAGTGGAGCATTATGTGACAGACAGACGGATGTGCTTTGTTTGATCTTCCTGTTGTTCCACAAGTAGACGCACAACATTCTGCATGTACAGCCATTAAATTCTACGTTTGCTAGTGTATTATTGTGAATGTTATGTCATTGTTCTTATCCCCGTATTCCACTGGTTGACCTAAGTGAACCCGTTCGGTAAGCTGCACTATCCTCCTCCCTGGCTTCCCATAATATCTGAATAAACTACAATAACAATAACAGAGCCGCTAAATCACTATATCTAAATCTGTGCTTTAGAGTGGCACGGTTGTGGCCACAGCTGCACACATTCTGAGAGAGCTGCGAACATCAGAGTGAAGTGGATGGGAAGGCAGGAGGTGGGAGTGGAGACCAGATGACCAGAAAGGTAGACGTGTGTGTGTTTCCAAACAGACCAAGACGCCGCTGCAGATCAGAGCGAAGGGGAAGAGGAAGATAAACAGCAGGAGTTTTGACATTTGAAGAACACTTGAAGCCTGAATTCAATCAAGTCTCACGTCAAAGGAATACCTGACAGTTTTTAGAGGTTTTAACTTCATGTGTTGCTGATCGTGTTGCACTGTGGGACCAAACTGAACTGTTTTCCGTTCTGATATCGGTGTGCTCCTGACAAAGAAATGGGTGAAATTTGTTCTTCGCTTTTCACCCGGACTATTTTATCGAAGCAAAAGGTGCGATCCTCTTTTTTCTGTGGTTCTATTGAGAAAACCTCAGGGGCATCCCTCCTGGCATGTAATATTTACCAAATTGGAGGCACCATGGCGGTACCACACAAGTGCAGACTCACACAAACTGGTAAGGTGGAAAAGTTATCTATGAAATAGTAATTTGTAGAGAAGTAAATGTAAAAATACAGCAACATTTCTTTGCCATTTTCTACTTTGAGCAATGTTGTTTATATTTTTGTCACTGTACATGCCATTTTCCAATGAATGTATGCTACCAATTCTAATGAATATGTTCCATGCTTGTGCTATTTATAACTTCAGAAGAGCAGATACTCATGTTTATGTAATAAAAACATCTCCAGGATGAGCGAACCGCAACTTTGAACCTGCAAAATGTTTGCCAATAAGAGGCACAAGGCTAATTTCTATATAATCCACCATTGGTTATTTCACTAATTGTGTTAATATGATTCGCATTCAGCCAGTTAACCAAGGCTGAAGCACATCATGATTAAACCTCTGCACAAAATCACCCTGTAGGTCATAAGAGGTTAAACAGGGCAACAGCAATTGACAGGGGCAGTTCTCCATTGAGACCCTTTGTGTTATGTCTGATTGGTACGCTCCTTGTGTTGCATCACAGATGAATTGGCGGTGATGTTTTTTTTGGCGCTGGCGCCTTCTGCCACATGAATAGTACATGAACAACCAGGCAGATGCCAGTGAATATAAATGTATGTCGTTATGAATAAATTGGGTTAAATCTACACAGTGTTGTCCATTTCTACTTGGCCTCAAAAACAAATCAAAACAGAGATCTTGTACTGAAGTATAAGTTAATTAAAACTTTAACCCCCCTCTGATTTATCACATCAAAATGACTCTTCAGATACTTTTTATGATTAAAAATGACAATTGAATATAAACTGATGTCACTGATAATGCCATGCCAGGTGTTCTGTATTTTAGCTTTATTATCGGGATCTAAGTGAGGAAGGGCTTTCTTCATCACCTACTCTATTAAAATGTGTTTGAATTAGCCTTGGCCTCTGTATCAAGACAAAGCTTTGATCTGCTCTATCCTCTGCACCGACAGAGATGATGAGTTATGTGCGTTTACACACATGGATGGAGAGGAACGGTCAAATCAAATTGTGAGGCCACAAGACACTTATTTTCATTTCATTTCCAAATTTGATGTTACTAAATTGCATATATAGTATAGTATAGTATAGTATAGTGGTAAATTATTTTTATTTGAAGTACCTTTTAGTATTTCTATGTATAATGTATTAATAAATGATCCTTCCCTAATTAACAGCCATGGTGTTATACAATACGTTTAACAGTATATTTATTACAAGTTTTGACCAATAACAGTAGCACAGTCTAGTGAATTGACAGACACATGACAGTGTTCTATTAAACTGGAAGTAAAGTGTGTGCAAACGTAAATAATTCACAGTTTCCAATACTGTCATTCAGACCCACACTCCTCTCCAGTTTTGCCACTAGGGGACCCCTAACCCACTGAGCTAATAAAGCGAGCTCAGTGTCAAATTAGCAAATCGGTCGCTGTAATTAAGCACTTTTTACAGCCTGCTAGCTACTTTCTTTTCTTTCAAAAAAGCGAGTAGCGTTTGTAGTCACTGTCTGCACGCACTGACAGGTGCTCAATTGTTTCCCTTTTGGCAAATATTGGCAGTGGGTGCTAAGATATCTCATCAAACCTGTTACTACATACCAAAAAAGTGGTATAGTCAGTCAAGGAAATCTCAAATGTTCCCTGAAAGTGCGCTCGGCTCACGAAAGTGTTGCTCACCTTGTGTTGAAGCCACAGACCTGGGATCTGATCAATTCACAAGGTATTCTAAATTGATACTGAATTGGAAAATAAGTAGTTGCAAAGAATACATCAATCAATATTTTTACCCACCTCTACCCTTAAAAAGTTTGTCGCCAATCAAACTTAAGCTTCAGTGTATTTTAGTAGTCAATAGGCCAACAAACATTTTTTCAAAGCTTTGAAACGGAAAAAAAATCCAGTCGTATCAACACTCCCCTGTAGAGTTCTTGGAGGTTTGTTAGTGAATAGTATAGTAAACAGAATTGTGAAGACATAAGAACACGCAATTTAGAAAAAACCTAATAACTAATTGCTTCAACCAGGACTATGACCTTAAATACACAATCAAGCATTGTTGCTAATTGAGGCATGGCAGAAGGACCCAGAATTTCAAACCCACACAGCTAAAGTTAAATAAGGATTTATTAACAAAGTCCAAAAAGGTGGACAAAAATACAAAATACAGGGGATTGGCAGAAATTGTGGTCAATGATTAAAAACTGGTTTGTTACCGTAAGAAAGATCAAAAAATGGTCAAAGTTCAGGTAATCAGTAAAGCGAAATGTTCGGAGGGCAAGGCAGGGGAAATCCGTTATAAGGAAACAGGTCGAAAACAGAAATACAAAACATGAAACGCTGGACATTTACTTATGGTTATATAGGCAGAGAAATAGGTGCAAACAATGAGTACTAATGTAGAGACTGGGTGCTGAATAAGCAAAAAAAAACCCAGTCTGGCTGCCGGGATCATGACAAGCGTAGTATGTGATCATTTAGATGAAAGCCTTGTCATGTCGTAGACTAGCCCAGTCAGTGTTCAGACTTAAACTGGAAATAATATTGTCTGATTTATGTGATTTGAGGATTGTTGCTTAAATGGACACCAATGAAAAGATTACTGTGAAACTTTTTAGGCATTAAATAGAAAAAACCTAACCAGTCATTAAATCCCATCTAGGATCATAGGCTGACTTCCTGTTTCCAGGCAGATAATACCTTTAGCTTTTCTTTCGTTTTTTAGTTCTAGTGCTCTTTTTGATTGTACATTAAGGTACTTGTGGTAAAATTTTGATGGTGCATTGTTGGAGAATCAGAGTTAGAGAAATTATAACTGAAGCTGGGGAAAGTTTAAGTGTGCTTGCATAAGGCTAAATCGCTTATGAAATTTACAGTTAAACCTGCTTATTTGTAAACTATTGGATGTTTTTAAGATAGAAAGGGCTCTTTCTCATCATAAGTTGTGGTTTTTATCAGTACTTGGTAGATACAGCATAAACAGACGTAGCCCATTGAGATAAATAATGCAATGTGGCCTATTTCTTACACATTTTTCTGAACAAGTTCACATTACAAATTCTCATTGCTTTTCTATAACCCTGCAAACATCTCTCAACAAAAGCTTGCTCATACATCACACATAGTCGTAGACAATATTAGACAATTAGTTACTATAATTCGAAGTTATCATAGTTAGAATATTATTGTGGTGCAACTATTTTTTATAATTTTTTAATTCTACTTCCTTTAATTGCTGCAGTTATGAAATAAGTTTCCCGTAGTGGGACAGTAAATTAACTTTCTATGCTATTCTGTTTTATTCTATTCTTTTTTCCCCTCTTTTTCTAAATGTTAATGTAGAGGGTAGATTTAAGGTACATTGTCACGCTACAATTGCAAGTTGCCTTACAATAAATAGACATCTAATGCACTGAGATCTGATATTTTTCTGATCTTTTTTCCGATGTAAAGCACTTTGAATTGTCTTGTACACGAAAATGTGATATACAAATACACTTGCCTTGCCTTGCCTTTAAAGGGATCCAGATCTTATGTATATGTTTCTTTCTAATAAACTTAACTCTTGGGGTTTCTTGTTAAATTGGTTAAAATGGCTTGCCCATTATTATATTTACTTCATTTTTAAAAAGCTGACATTGGGAAACTAATTTCATTTTGCAAAAAATCCCTTGGGGGATGGAAATTATAATGTTGTGACTGCTCAGCATATGATATTGTGGCGATTATGCAATCATTTAATTTTGTATTATTTACATTCTTGATCTTGGAGGATTCTAGTTTTTTTTGTCCTAAGATTATTTCATTACACATTTTTGTACTCAATCTTTGCTATTTTACCTTAACCTACTTTGATTTTGAACAGGTAACCAAGCATGACGTACTAATGTTGTAAGTACTTTCGATACTTCAATCCAATATATAATTCCATCAAACCACATTAATTTTTTTAAAATAAATATCTTATTTTCTACCCTATATTAATTGATATTGGTTATGATCTTCATTTGACTCACATGTCATTTCTCAAATAGTAAAGAATATAGATAGATTTTTTTGTCCCTGTAGGGAAATCGGTTAGAACCCCTATAAGACCCTTCATATTAATACCTCAAGATATTATAATAATTATGAGCATTTGTGAAAAGGCAATATTTAAATGTACTTCCTTTATTTTTTTAGAATGCCTCAAGATGTTAGCATCCCTTTGAAGTCATTACAATAACTTGTTATTTAACCAATTGTAATCTCGGATTTTCGTAACAATTCCTTTTATTTTACGTAATATCATGCTCAGAGGCTAGAAAGCTTGACCTTTGGATCCCATTAGGCTTTGTCTAAATCCATCATGCCACATCCTTTGTCAGAGATCAGTCCCTGTTTCAATACCAGGCTCAAAATTAATAGAATTAAAGGTGAGCTAAACTCCAGCTGAATTCCCAGAAACTCTAATATAAATGTACATGGCAGATTGTTGGATCCTTAATGGATGTTTGCATTTTAAACGTCGTTACCCTGTGTTAGGTAACTTAAATTTCCAGGATTCATGTGTTTTTGTGTTTTGAAATATCCCTGGAGTCTGCATCTGTGAACTAAAAAAACATGTCAAATATCCAAACAAAATTCGTAACAAAGCCTGTCCTCGGGATAGAATGGTTGTTGACAAGCACTCTGCTGAGTGTGTGCACTGTCAAGCATGCTTAAACATGTGTTTTAGCGGCATGAGTGGTTTGACTTTAGCTGTCTTTAAAGATAATCATTCGTGTCATCAGACGAGGCATTTTGGTATTTGTTTGTGTGCAGCTTCTGTGTCTTTTTTCATCCTAACAAAAATCTTATCATTTTAGAAAAACTGAACGTTTTTGTCTTTTTTTTTGTTGTTATTTTGGTTTAAAAAGGATAAACAATTGTGATCCTACTAATCACAATTGTTATTTATTATACTTTCATTTAAAAGGTAGTATACATATATACCATAAACTTTTTTTTCTTTGTCTCATTACAAGAAAAATAAATGTCCAGCGAAAGCCCAGAAATACACAGGAAGAACATGTAGGTGCCAAAAGGCTCTTTCATTGATGTATTGTAAAAAGAAGTTCTCTGGTTAAAACTTAATTTGTTCATCTACAAGAAGCCTTGCATCTTGAGGAGTCTTTGTATCTTAGCTGTTTCTCTTAGTTACGATGACCACGGTCACTACAGGTGCCTTCCCCTGCAAGGCTCTTTGTAGTTCTTCCTGGAGACCTTAGCATTTTTCCAGTGACAACCACATCAATTAAATATTTTGATGGCTTTACATTAATGCTTTATTGCTTTGACACTGATCTTCAAACTAACGTTGACAATTGAACACATGAAAAAGAAGATGTTTATCCTTTTTACATTTACCTGCTGTGTATCGGCTTTTCTGTAAGTACATAAGAAAACCTATATCACAAACAACCAAGCTTTGTGTGCCATATCTACAGGAAGATAAATACACTTGTAAATACATAACAGACTCCACTAATGAGGAGGGAAATTTCACTTTTTGTTGACACCGCCTGTTGAATCTCAGTGCAAACACTGTCACATAAAGTAAAAAGTCTGAAGTTTTGTTGTGTATTCATGTTTGTAAAGTTTTTATGTTTTTCTTCAACAGTCTTCAGGCTCTCCTTGAAACTAAGAACAGAGAAAGATACACATTAAATGAGCATCTCTCTTTGAGGCATTTCTATTTTTTTCCTTCACTGAGTTTCTCCTAGCAGCAGGTCAGTGGGAAAACAGAGAGGCCGCCTTGTGCCTTCTCACAGTAGCATCTCTGTTGCACCTTGGACGCTGAGTCACATCAGCTGCTGTCTGCTAATGACTGTGCGACTCTGTGACACATCACCTTACTTCCTTCTGAGAAAATATAAATAAGGCCACACACCTGCTCTTTTTTTCCGTTTTAAATGAGTTCTCTTTGTGTGGTTGTGTGTTTCTTTACCCACAGTGGAGCGATGCATGAGCGTGATGCAGTCCGGGACGCAGATGGTGAAGCTGAAGGCGGGATCCAAAGGACTGGTTAGACTCTTCTACCTGGATGATCATCGCTCTTGCATCCGCTGGAAGCCTTCACGCAAGAGTGAGAAAGCCAAGAGTGAGTAGAGGGACTTTAATAGACACATTAACATATTAGCCTTTGTGCAGGGTATCATTTTATACTCAGTGTGTTTTGCCTTCTTTGAACATCCAGGTCAGGAACTTCTCTCTCACTATTAGAGGGAATAATAATATTATTTACGATGACATTTTAATCATTTTTTAGACATGTAAAGTTTTACAGTATAAGCTGAAAGGGTTTATAATGGAGACCCTGATTATTAGATTACATCTTATTTGAATTTAGCTAACACCAATGACTTTAAAAGCAAATCTCTGCTTGTGCCAATTCAGCTAAATAAATGTTAGCATTTCCTGTTATAGTTAAATCTATTTATTGTTACACGCTGATCTTGGGCTATTTTTTGGCCATTGCAAAAAGTTCCCAAGCTAGGAATAATAATTAATAATTACAATTCTCCCCCAGTGCAAAGCCCTTAACTGAGGGAAAAAAAGTGCTAGTTGGCCAGTGAAAATTGTTCCCAAGAAGGGAATAAACCAATGCTTGGCCACTACAAAATGTTTTTAAGGTGTAAATATACTAGTAAATACTCTTGCTGAGTTCAAAATTGTCCAAGGTTGGAAGAAATTGATTCTTGGACAGCACAGAATGTCCCTAGGCAGGAACAACATGATGCCATGTCATTGCAAAATGTTCCCAAAGTGGGAACAATCCCTGGTTGTCCTGGAGCAAAATGTTCCCAAAGGTGGGATCAAACTTTAATATTTTAGATTTTGTTGAGGAAAACAAAAAATACCCCAATTATGCTTTGAATTCACATAACCATGATAATCCTTGTACATGTTTTTAAAGATAGCACGTTTTAAAGAGCTTTACATTTCACTACTTCCTCTTTTGATAGCCCTCCCATTTTTCCTTGACTGTTGAAATTCTTTTTTTAATTCATTCCACCAAACCGCTGCAGCTCGGAAGGGATTAACATTAAACATTTCATTGCCCTGTCAAAGCATCGTTGTCGCTTATTTATTACACAGGCTTTACGCATTTCACCCACCGAAGCACACATCTGTCCACGGGCCCATGCTTATCTGTAAATGACAATAAATGCGTGTATGTGTGCTGATGAAACGTCAAGTTCAGATAAGCCGCTTAGATTCTCTCCGTTGACATAATGAGAGGGAAAAAAAAGGCAACATTGACTTGAATGTGTGCGGAGGTTTCGGGAAAACTTCTGTCATAATGTTTTGTCAGTCACAGCAGTATTAAAAAGCTGAGATTATGAAACCGAAACACTGAAATGTACTGTGTGGGAAAGATGGTCATGTAGGATTTCTCAGGAGAATGTATCAAGATATAATATGTGGACTGGCGATAATTACAAAACAAAAGTTGCATTGTTTCAATTAGGTAAATGTTTCATATCTTTGAGGTTCTTGAAGCGTTTTTTAGTGAAATGCATGAGAAGCATCTGTGTAAAATTCAGTGCAGGACACAAGTTTCTGCAGGCTGATTTTAAAGCAGACACAGGATCTCAGATAACTGGGTTTGTACACCAATCTCATTAGACCGTGAAACTGTCTGAAGCCTTCAGCAGTTGCATACTTTGTATTGTTGATAGACGAAAGAGGAGAAAGTGGGGAAACAATTTTGTTCATGGTTTATTTTTAAGTGTTGGGCTTTTATCCATTTTTTCTTTCATTTTAATGAAATTCTCTGTCATCAAACTTCAGTGGGAGCTCATGATTACAG
>JAVLVB010000318.1:1312348-1345759 GCA_032876305.1 Orestias chungarensis | reverse complement strand
ACAGAAGTGGTTTAATTCTTTTAGAGGTTGGATGAGGAAGGCTAAGGGTTAAATGTTCAAAAGAACTATAACTATTAGTTGGCCTGGGATTAATTAATAAATCTGATTGAAAAATGCTTCCTACTCCTCCACCTCTCCCAGTACTTCGAGGAATGTGAAAGTTTGAATAATTAGAGGGAGTTGATTCGTTGATACTAACTAAAATAGGAGATATGTGTTTGTAGGTGATAACTTCTTATGTAATTAGTTTTGAAGGAATCCTTATAGAAAAATATAATACAAATAGCTTATTATTGATCATTAATTTAAATTTGCCTTCTCTTCCTTGGCTCTTTGAATATTTTTAAATTCTTAATTTGAAGTACAACTGTGTTATGTAAAGACTTATTAAGATTTATTTGTTATTTTTTACTAATTAATGTTTTTTTTTCTCTATTGTTTTTCCTTTGGTAGTTACCATTGATTCCCTGTACAAGGTGACAGAGGGTGGTCAGTCAGATATCTTCCACCGACATGCAGATGGCGGCTTTGATCAGACATGCTGCTTTACGGTTTACCATGGAAACCACATGGAGTCCCTGGACCTGGTAACATCAAATCCAGAGGAGGCCAGAACCTGGATCACCGGCCTGCGCTACCTGATGGCTGGGATTAGTGATGAGGACTCATTGGCCAAGAGACAACGCACACATGACCAATATCCTTCTGACTAATCCCTGCATTGCTTTTTTTCTTGTCATCTTCAATCTTCACAAAAAGAAAAAAAAAACATTTTAGGTTAATATCATTCTGCTGACAGGTTTCTCTCTTCTGACTGGAAAGCATATCATTCTGCTGACAGGTTTCTCTCTTCTGACTGGAAAGCATGCAATCTTTTTGTCGAAACTTCATGATATAAATTTGTTGTTCATCTCACAGAGGTTCCATATAATTTATGTTTCCCTGAGTTGTCATTTTAGTCTGAGTGTCTGTCTCAAGTGAGTTTATACACTGGAAATAGTTACAATTGCACTAGAGGAATTTATGAGGCCATATTATTTTACGGGAGCATAAAGGATTTTTGAATTGGGAGCACCAATGTATTGGCAATGATTGCAAAACAGTTTTATTTATAAACTATTCAGACTAATTTGGCACTGCAATATAAAAAATACATAACAATATTAAGAGACAGTCTGAAATAATGTATTATTGATTGTATAGTACAAATCAAAAACATTATTCATTATTCAGTCTGTATTGTATCCTTGCATTCTCACTTGATCATTTTCCTGTCTCCTGCCCATACAGTATGTGTTTCTCTTTCAGGTGATCACAAAAACTAGTACAAATAAGTTAAATGTTCTGAAACCATGTATTTTCATGCACCCTTTGTTTTTTGGTCTGTTACTTGCTCATCTGGATTATCTGCTGATGTGCATTATCTTTCCTACTACTCTCCCTCCACCTCCTTGATCACCATCACAAGTGTTTACTTGTGTAGTCCTGTGCATTCTCGAGTTATATCTGTGTTAACCATTCACTTGTGTTTTCTTTTATGAGATGGTCAGATGGTCAGGTCTTTTAAAAGGAGTGTTTCTCTTAATGCTGAATTAGATGAATAAAAAGAATGAAATATGAATACTACCCATTCCAATTTGTTTGGTATTTTAGTACCACAGATATGTCGACAGCAGCTTCCACAGAGTTGCCCTACTTTGCTACAAAAGTTTGTTATTAGATGAAATAAATAGCTTTAGAAAAAGCAAAATAAAAGAAGGTTGTCTATATGGTCAATAAACCCCACCAGAGCACTGGGCACACCTGTGCAGTGCAGGAAGTTGCAGCGATACCGCCTATCCTCGCAACTAGGAGCAGTGTCTTGCTGTCAGCTGTCTTCATTAGCTCATGAAAACTTTTATATGGAGACTTTTTTATTCAGCCTAATTTATATTAAACAAGCTGAACAGAGAATCCATGCAGTTTCATCACACATCAAGCAGATAAAAGCATGTAACTCTTTTCTACAGTGACAAAAAACTGGACGAATGAATGAACTTGTTTGGACTTAAAATATGAACAATCACATTCACCTCGACCACCCCCCATTCCCTATCCCATAATGCAATCCCTGTGCCATTTTCGTCAATTCCCTATGTTCCTTAATGTTTCCCGTTGACGTGGATGAAGCAGACGTTTGAGGAAGCTGACAAAAATGGAGATGGTCTCTTGAACATTGATGAAATCTACCAACTTCTTCACAAGCTGAATGTTAATCTGCCACGTAGAAAGGTCAAGCAAATGTTTCAGGTGAGAAAAAACACTCATTTGAATCAGAAAAATTACCTACTGGTCGGATAATGTATGATGGAAATGCTTCATGGATTTCAGAGGTACACTTTAAGTTGATTGAAGTGCAACAGTTGTTGATATAACCATTTGGGACAACCAAGGTATCTGGAAAAACATCTCTTAACACATAAAAGAAGATTTGCCACATCACTAAAAAACTAAATCTGGTCCACTTCTGTCAGCTAAAAACAGAAAAAAAGTAACCTAAAGTTCAAACAAGCTCAACAAAACTGGTTTTGTAACACATTTCAAACATATGTGGTCCAATGCTCTTAATTACAGTGGCAACCTCTTTATATGTGGGCCAGAATGATCAAGTTATAGGTTTTAAAGGTAACAGGAGCTTCAGTTCTTTTACAGCCTACTGTGTGGGGACCTTAAAGGATAAAAAAGGTATCAATGGAAAAAATAGAAATGTTTACAAGCTTTATTTTTGGACCTTTGATTACATTTTGAGTAGTAACCTGATAATTTTGCCCCCTGGACAGTTATAATATGTTGTAAAATTTGGAGAAAACATGTCTGACTTAAGTTGCAAGCAGGCAGCCCTTTTCTGCAGCTCTTAACATTAGATGTGTTGCAACTGTCTTAGTATTAGGGGACAGGCGGTGATTGTTTACATTTCAGAGCACCTGCTATGCTTCAGTATATATGAAGCACAGCATAGTAAATGTGTGACCAAAACCAGTAGATGGCCTGTACTTGTAATGCTTTGTTACCAAGTTCAGCAGACCCCAAAGTGCTTCACACTACATTCAGTTACTCACTCATTGACGTACACATTCACACCCTGATGGTGGTACAGCTGAATTACTGCAGTCTGACAGTAGGGAGTCTGCCATGGTGCCCTCTGACCACCACCAGCAGGCAGGACAACCTTCTGGTTACAGGATAAAATCCTACCGCATGTGCAGTCGTCACCCCTAAGTGAGGACGTGACATGATGCGGAAGTCGTGCCCTTATTAGGCGTTGCAGCTTGAGAAAAAGTAACCTGGTAACCTGAGCTGGATAAGGCCATACTATCCACCACATGAGGACGTACATGTAATCAATAATGTTGTACGTCCCTCACCTGGCTAGTGCTGCAGCAGTCTGTGATGTCCTGCACACACATTAAACACAGGACCCCTAGGCTTAGGGATTTTAATTATGTCTCCATGCCTTCCACTCTCATCCCCTTCACACAGTATGTTACCTGCCAAAGCAGAGACAGTAAAATGCTAGATATATTGTATTCCAACACTATGAAGGCATACAGCTTATCAACTCAGCCTTGCCTAAAGGAATCGGATCATAAGCTGGTTCATCTCCAGCCTGTGTATTAACCACTAGTACACATAGAGGAGGAGACTGAAAAAGGGACTGTGTCAGCATCACAGAAGGCATCATGGATTAGGTTAACCTCTGTGTGGACAACACAGTGTCATCATTAGTGCTGTTATTACAATAACAAGCCTTTAAATCAACTCCTGCAGTCTGTTTTACAGTAGATCTGAAGTACCCTCTGACTGAAGACGCAGTCGTTTTATGACAGTCTCATGAAGTGGATGTTTGGGGTTGTCTGTAATGTTCATAATAACAAAAGTGCAGTACCTTCACAAAAGCCTGTCCAATGACATGCAGATAATAGATTTATAAACCATTTTTGAGCACTAACCTGATAATTTTGCACTTTTGGCAAACAGACCTTTTACATAATTATGAAAGTTGTGTCATAATTTCTAAGAGTGTGCTAACTGAAGTCGATTTCCAATTCTTTGTAATTCAATTTTACAACTAAATTAGATTTAATAAAAACTGGTATATACACTTTCACAAAACATGCAAATTGTTTTCAATATACATTGTTGATTTGTACTTTATCATGAAAAATATTTCCTCTACTATCAAGTGAGCAGTGAGACATCAGTTAAAGCAGATTGATATTAAGTGTCTGACCAAGTAAAAGTGGAAAAACAATTTGTTTTAAATCATTGTACTGTTCTTCCCAAAAAAACATTACAATAATAAATAAAGTTGGCTATACCTGGCTCCACCTAGAACATGTAAAGCAAGATCCCAAAATATAAGAAAGGTATGACAGGATTATTTAAATGTCAAAACAATGGTTTGAGATCATTGAGGCAACCGACAACACTGAGTAATCTTGGTGCGTGCGTGTTAGAAACTATGTACTGGATTCTTCTGGTAATGATGGATGGGAGCAGGTGTGACAGGTGGCTGCACAGGTGAATTCACAGTTAGACATTAGATATGTTTTATTTCACAGTGAGGCTCATCTTTGCGGAAAGCTTTTTTGTTACCAGTGAAGTAGTCATAGCCTATCTGTGCATGTGCTGGGCTCGTTCACATTCATCGGTAGACTTTGTAAATAAGACGTTAGCATTTTTATTCAGACAAATGCTCCTGTAGATGTTACGCATGTGATTTCCAATAAATTTGTTTTATTTATTAGGATTTCACAAAAAAATTTATGTTATTTTGCACTTAAAATATTTATAGCATGCAGTTTAATTGAAAATAAGCAGATAGTTAAATATATTTAGTTTTTCATGGACATGTAGCAATAATTACAGAAGAAAACTGTTCTGTAAAGCATTGGCTCGAAAAGGCTCCATACCAAACTGTTTTTTAAACCATGCATTGTTGTCCTTGGTTTGTACTTTTAATGTATGTGTGTCAACTTTGGACGTTTTAAAGGATAACAATAGCATTGCAACAAGATTCGGATTATTCAACAAAAATCAAGTTATTCTTAAAGATTTCTCATCATCACCATGTAATTTAAAGAGAAAGGGTTTCTCACAATCTTTATTATACAGTATGTCATATATTTGTGGTAATATTTGAAACCATGATTATAGAAATAGCCATTTTCGCCTCCTAAGAGATCCTATTTTCTGTTATCGTTGTTTTTTTGTTCATTACGGTGTAAAATAATAAAATTAAATAACACAGGTTTTGGATTATGACTAGCTTGAGAAAGTTATTGCTTTGTTTTCTCCATTTAATGTTGTGACAGACTGTACCATTGCCATTTTAACAGCTTGTGTAACCCAAAAATACCTAAAATATGTTCACTTTCTGTCCAAATATTCAATTACCTTGGATTGATCTATCCTGCTGGTTGCTTTGTGCTTAGATTGCGTTTGTGTGTGTGTGTGTGTTTGTGTGTGTGTGTGTGTGTGTGTGTGTGTGTGTGTGTGTGTGTGTGTGTGTGATCAAGTCCCTAGTTGCCCCATGATTGAATTAGATATTTGGTATTATTAGATTTGCAGTGGAGTCGATTCGACTGAGCGAGATACAGTTATTATCAGACGCTGAATACTTGACTAGAGGAAGCAAGGTGGGGGAGTAAAATCAACAATGGGGATGGATGTGCAGTCAGATGTTGAATTAGAAATGGAAAAAAACAGGAATGCTGGTGAAATTTTTTTGCAAAGGAGAAAAAGGAGGGGAAAAGTGACTGGAGAATGTTCAGATACACTTGTGGATATCTGCATGCTTGAAAGATCAACATGTTATCTGTGAAATTAACTGAATTTAGGTCATTGCCTTCAGCAACCTGTTGTTGTAGTTATGATTTGATTAATTAAAAACAAAATAATGCAAATATTTGAACACATAACCCTTTCAAGTTTATTGCAATGGTGTTTCCTTTTTGAACTTAACAACTTTTAAATTTATTTGTTTCAGTTGATTTTCATCTTTTGTGTGTAGACTTTTTTGTGTGTTTTCTCTAATGTTCTCTAATGCGTTACACATTGAAGCCTCTGTGCCGGACTTCATGTTTACTCATTTCTTGTGAATAGGGAGTTGTATTTTTCTTTGCTGAATCACAGAAGATCAGTATGAGTCAAACGATTACACACAGATGCTAATTTGTATTACACAATAAAACTATTGCATTGAATAGATAACTAGTGGAGTTTTGATTTAAATGTCAATGACTTGATATGTTCTGAGGCAAATGGCAAAAACCAAAACAACTTCAGGAATATTTTCTTTTGTATTAATAAGTACCCTAACCCTAACCCTAATAAAGAATTATGAACAGTGTGTAATAAAATAAAAGCACTTATAAGAATACACCTCTTACTCACTTGTTTAGGAAGCAGACACAGATGATCAGCAGGGTAGCCTGACATACGAGGAGTTTTCTGTCTTCTACAAGATGATGTCTTTAAGGCGGGACCTGTTCCTGCTTATGATGGCATACAGTGACAGAAAGGACCACCTGAATGCGGAGGAGCTCGCCAACTTCCTGTGCAATGAGCAAAAGGTGAGGAAATTAATTATTTTTCTCTTCATTTAGCCTATTTCATATTTCATATTTAGGAGGCTAACACAAAGCTAACAGAAAAAGGTTTTTTTCTACAGCCACAACAACATAAAATCCCTATTTGATCTATCACAACAAAAATGTATTTTGACTTATTTTTTATATTTATCTGTGTTGTCAGTGTTTTTTTAAATTTTGTATTACAACTCTACTGATTTTTAAATGACTAATTTTGCTGTATTTATTGTCTCCAATCTAAGAAAATTCACATCAATTCCAAAAGCATAAATTTTGTTGACAATGAAATTACTAATTTTCTTCTCATTATTAATACAACAACAATAATATTAATAATATAAAAACAATATACCTAAAATATATAGAAGTTTTTTTTTTACAGTTTTTCTTCAATATTTGTACTATTTTTGTGTCTTTGGCCTATTTTACAAATTAATGTTTTTGTTTAACTTTTTTCTATCTATTTTTGTTTTTGTATAGATAACCAACTTGACGTCAGAGTATGTTGCCGAAATCATTGAGAAGTTTGAACAATCTGATGAAAACAAACAAATGGGCGTGTTGGGGATAGACGGTAACATTTTTGTTATTCAGTCATGGCTTTGTAGTTTAAGGCTTTGTGTTACTCAGTTCAAATGACACATAATACGCCAGATTGTTTTTTTAGCCTTTAGGAAGCAGCACATATTTTTATTTCTGCTTCTGAACATGTTAAATAAAGAGGATGGAAAGAGAAGTGAAATCTTATAAAAAGCTACAATTCCAAAATTATTAAACAAGAGAGGTATTTTCAAAAACTAGTTGCCTTGTCCAAACAACCATTTTGAACTCTTTTTATTGAACACAAGCTAATTGGTAGAAGTAAATTCTGGTTGTAATTAAAAAGGTGTCAGAATATACAGTGTGTCACACATTGTTGCACATGGGGAAGCACATTATCAGCAGAATAATGGGCCTTCTAGGTTCAGGAATCATCAAAGAGGTTCAACAGATCTCAATTCAGCCCAACTATACAGATGGCACTTAGCCGGATGTGATTCCAACTAAGTTATCGTCTTTCATTTGTTTTGCTCCAGGCTTCACGAGTTTTATGCGCAGTCCGACATGTGACATTTTCAATCCTTTGCATCGTGAGGTGAACCAGGATATGAAGCAGCCTTTGTGTAACTACTTCATCGCCTCCTCTCATAACACATACCTGACTGGAGACCAGCTCCTCTCCAACTCCAAGACCGACATGTACGCCTGGGTGTTGCAGTCCGGCTGTCGCTGTGTGGAAGGTGCATTTAAATCTGCCTTTACAATGGGTCTTCATGAAATAACAAGTGCAAATTCTGTGATATGGTAAAAATAGTTCAGCCAGGATGTCCTATCTACCATCTAACTGATATGGCTCAGATCCATCATACATGCTATTAGTAACACTCCGGGCTTTTCTCACTATGACTAATCAGTATGTTTGCTGTGTAGCAGACTATTGCAATCGGTTTGTTTTTCTTTGACTGCTCATGACAAATTCTCATTCCTTTTAAATAAAGACGCTGCTGTATTTTTATGATCTCTGTTAGAAGTTGTTAAAGGTGTTTAGGATGTTCACTGCTGTTTAAAAATTATTAAAACGTCCAAGTATTGATACTTATTATTATATTTCAAGACACATTTTTTTCAATATCCTTTCACCAACAGTTGATTGTTGGGATGGACCGGATGGAGAGCCGATGGTGCAGCATGGATACACACTGACATCCAAAATACCATTTAAGTCCGTTATAGAGACCATCAACAAGTATGCCTTCATGAATAACCAGTAAGTCAACATGGCCTGTTGCTACGTGTGAAAAAAAGAGAAAAAAAAGTAACATGGTTGAAATAAATACTTTTTATAATTAGAAAGGTTTGTAGCCGACAAAAAAAACAAAACAAAAAACAGGGTTGAATTTTATACTCAGACAAAAAAATATGTTTGTATGTATGGAAATTTACAGTTTCATGCAAAACAAAATTTAAAATGAACAAAGACGAGCGCAAAAAATGTGTACAAAGTTAGTGCTTAAACAAAAACTGTTTTACTCGTATTTAACTTTGGTGACAGCAAGTGAATAACAGCCCAATTTAACAAGTGGATTAAATAGGGCTGTCTCACAAATGCTGATTGTACTAGAGATGGCAAGAAACTGTAAATGTGAGTATATAGGTTATATTTATGAAAATATTTATGAAAAAAAAAAGATTTTATCAGTCAGTATCGACTTGTGTTTTCTCAGTGGCCTCAGAGACATTTAATAGAAATATATGTAAATAAATAAAAGTACAAAAACAAGAAGAACATGTCTTTTTTTTAGGAACTGGAATTCTGAGAGTAATAAGCACCTATAACTGAACCATCTGCTGAGCAGTGCTTTGTCTGGCTCCCAGAGGAGCCGCTGATTGTCTCTGCGGTGCCCAACGGTACCTAAACAAAGTTGTGACTGATGCAGTTTCCATGCTGACATATTGGCCCACTTTCACCGTTCTTTGCTTCTAATTCTGGCTGTGGCTAAGTTATGAAGATGTTTATTTTATTTCCAACAGTGTTAACAATGCTGCCACATTGTTAACACTGTTGGAAATGTAAAATTAGACTAAAGTCATGTGTCCTGATTCAAAATTTCCAGCTTCATTGCAAGTGTCAGAAATGACAAGTTATTAATGCCTGTTGACAGTCTAGTATTACAGTTTAATTAAGACAATAAGATTATATTTTTTGACAATTAGCACTGGCTCTTCACTGACTTTCATGATATCGTCTCAGTATGATTTTTGAATGGATAGTACAACTGTTTGTAATATTTTTGAACCAAGGTCCTTTGCCAAGCTTGCTATTGTATTGAAATACTTTACTGCAGATTTTCAAGGGATGGGACACAATTCTACAGCTATTAAAAATGTATTTTTGATGCATACCTTTTCATTTGATCAGTAACTCAAAGAAAACTGCTAAAAATAACTGTCCTTTTTATTCGTCATATTCTAAACACCTGTCAGAACCTAATTACTCTAAACCTTGAATCACCCCTGGATTTTCAGATGAGGGTGTTTCCAGTAGTGTTGCTTTTTAGATAAATTACATCCTCTAAAGGTTCAAAAGGTCATCTTATTTGCCCCTCCCTGGTTGACCGCTGCGTAGAGTTGGGTGGGTGTGGGATAAACAAAAGAAAAGAAAAGAGATTATCCTTTTGAAAATAGAAATAAGCCATCTGCCATCAATATATAACCAATAATTGTTCTTAGTTGTTTAATTTTGTTCACTTGAACATGGAAACAATAAATGACCTTTATCCAAAATTATTTCAGCGTAGCATTTTTTGGGGAAACATATTTAATCCTTTTCCACCCTAGTAGATGTGAAGAGTTAAATAATGGCTCCAGAAAACAAAAAATCAGTGAACTGTGTACATTTTTAACGATATTTGCATTCATCAGTGAGTCTCCAAAAGCAACGGTCACCTTTGACAATTAGGAAAAAAGCTGCAATTCTCATTAACTCACACCTTTTCAATTAGCTGTCTGTTATACTATTAATTACAGATTAAAACAGATTAATAAACTGAATGAATTTATTGACTTATCCCCTTTTATCTGTTTGTTTTGTTTTCATCAGAAAATCTGACTAATATAATATTTTATCCTCAGTACTGCATGTTAATGAGATCAACTGCCTCTGGGGAGTTTAGAAGTGTACTGATTCACATTTCACGCAACTCATTGAACCACCTGATAGTTTTTTGGAAAGGTATGCTGATTTTTTTCCTAGGTAATGTAAATTGCACTAAGCTTTGAGTGTGTGGATAGCAGGACTAGGCTTTGGGAGTTATGTAGTTTCCTTCAGACTAAAGGCAGTCAGTCTGACAAACTTGACATTTAAACTGTGGCCTGTGGACATCTAAATGTAAACACACTGCATTTGCAAACACACAGAGTAATACAGAGAGGAATGTATGGTTTAAAATAAAATAGAGTTTTTGATGTTGGCATGTTTCACAAAAGTATTCCGATTTTTTTTCACACACTCAAACAAAATTAATGTTTTTTTCATCTGTCTTGAAGATATCCAGTGATTCTGTCCATTGAGAACCACTGTAGCATCCAGCAACAGAAGAAGATTGCACAGTACCTGCGGGAAATCTTTGGAGACAAACTGGACGTGGGTGATGTGATGAGCAGAGACTCCAAAACATTACCCAGTCCACACAGTCTGCAAGGGAAGATCCTCATTAAAGTAAGGATACATCAGTGAATAGTTAAATGGAATATGGACGGGGTGTCTATGTTTTCAATTTTGAAACTAATGAAAAGGGAGGAGAAGTGTTAGCTAACTGCACTTGAGAATGTATGAATGAAGGCGTCTACTTCCAACCTCCCTCTGGTTCCTTCTAAGCACTGTGGAGAAGGAAAAAGTGCTCATTATCTGTCAATATTTTACTGTATGTGTTTTACAAAGGGTGGGGAGAGTAATCAGGAATGCATGGCCTCTAATTAATTCCTATGAAGAGATTTGGGGAATAAAAAAGTAGGTCATTTGATTAATCATACAGAGAATAGAAGGGAAGTAAAAGTTCCTGCCTTATGTTAACCCAGAGAGCGTAATGGCTTAAATTTATCAAACCAATTATTATTACAGTTATCAAACAGAATCTAACTTGTGACTCATTTAGATTTGTAACGTAAAGCAACTTTAAGACTGGACATGTGTATGTTATAAGTTACAGATAAGTGTTTGAGTGAATAAAAAGTACAAGTTTAAAAAAAATCTTATTGCACATTATCCACCCAAATACACATCTTTCTTTTGAAAAAGTATGTTGGAAAATTTTTTACACATTTTATAAAAGGGTAATAAAAAAAACAAAAAAAATCTTAGAAAGGTGACATTAAAAGCATGTACAGGTTTATTCATTTGGAAAAGGTGTTTTATAATTTTATGAGTATTAGCTTAAAAAGTTCTGCAAACCCCATTTATTTTTAGTTTCTATTTGCAGCTCACAGAAAAATGATACAAATAAAACCTCTGTAGTTGCTGGTTTTTTGTTATAAGTAAAAATACAACGCTGTGTAAAATCATAAAGTCATCCACATTTTTATTTTAAGTTTAAAGTCCCAGACTTTGATGTGATTTTTTTTCGTGTTAAGAGTTTTACAAGCCTTCCTGAAGGTGTTTCAAGGTATTTTATTATTATTATTATTATTATTATTATTACATTCTCTTTTTGCTTTTGTACCTGCCTGTGGCAGCATATTGTGCTGTGTTCATGAGATATGAGAAAAAGAAGACAAATCAGAGGTAACAGGATGAAAAATGTATTTGGTTATCATGTCTTTGCGAAGTGGAAGACTGTGGCGCTCGTTAAACCCGTTGAAACTACTGTTAATGCCATTAACCCCATGTTGTGATCCATCTCATTAGATGCACGGAAAGCTTTATTCTTGCCAATTTCACAGATTCAAAACATCTCTTGAGCAGAACATTCTGCACAGTTCATAAAGAGATGGATGCTTGCTTCAGTCAATACAGTGTCACTCACATTGGTAATGACTCTATAAATGGTGTAAATGCTAAATTATATGGAGTAAACACAGCTTTATTATATCAACAAAACAATGCAAAGTCTATGATATGGTTTTACAAAACACAAATGGCTATAAATTCTGATTCTGAACATTTAAAAGTACCCCTAATTTAATGTTCCAAACTGTGTTATTATTGGTAACTTTTAATGATTCAGTTAAATAAAAGTGAACGAAGTGAAGTAAGATGCATTCTAACATTAGTTTTTTGTTTTGTACATTTTTACTGTTGTGGAGAGACAAAAGTAGTTCGTAGATTGGGGTTTGGAGCCTAGTTGTGCAGGACATGGCAATAAGGTTTAGTGGCCAGCCTTCAAACATAAAACCGTTTATATAAAAATGTTGAGGTATTGAACTAAAATAACTGTGTCAAAAGGAGATTAAAAGACCTTCAGAAACCCTGAGGAAATATTGACGTAGACTGCAAGGTTGGCTGGAAAAAAGTGGGGCTAGAAACTCTGAAGTGACAACATCTGAACTCTTGGTTTATTTTGTTGTTGTGCGTTTACACCACATGAAAACAAACAAAATTTGCTGCAAGCTAAAATCTGCTTGCAGATTTTAAGCTCACCTCCTGATTTTTTAAGTTAATTCTACATTTAAGTTTATTCTTTTGATTTTTTATTAAATTAGATTTTTTTTAACTCTAAAAAACAATCATTTAGATGCTTCTGTTTGGCATAATATTACAGGTAAACCTTTCCATTCCTGCAACCTTTACAAAGGCTCAAAACTCACTCTAGCAGAGGATCTGCTTTACCTGATTATTGTAGCACACTTGTCTGGATGCAACATACGACTGTAGGTCTTTTTGCAGGCTTATCTCTTGTTAGCACCTGCTTGTGCTCTGAAGACCGGGCAGGTGGTCAGGAAGAGGAACGTTGCATCATGTTTGACATACCTATGCTCAGACGTAAACAAATTACAGTTAGGAAAAATAATTAGCCTGCACTGACTGCGTCACGCATCATAACACGTAGATCGCCAAACTCTATAATTAATGGATAATGAAATTGAATAGTCCATTTGTTGTGTGAAGTAAGTCTGCACTGTAGGATTCCTAGCCTTTTCCCCTTTAGGTTAGATGTCTTTGAATAAGAGCATTTTCTATAAAAGGCATTTACTGCCCCCCTTTTTTCTCCTCCTTTCTGTCCTTGTTTGACAGCCTTTCGCCCCTCTCATTTACCCTGTGGACCAGCAGACCGGAGATGACGCAGTGGTGCAGAAAGAGATATTTAATAGAAGGTTTTTGAACAATCACACATAGAAGGGTAATAGACTGCTTGTGGCAATGGTTGAAGTGGAGGGCAGTGGTGTAAGCCTTAAATGGGGCTTGAATGTACTGCAGGATGCTTTAAGCCTCCAGTTTTTATTAGAAGAAGATGCTTGGAAAATCCTGACTCCCACTCACACTTTGAGAAAGGCTCACTAATGGGCTTTCAATGTGTTGAAATGGCTTCTTGGGGGAGTTTCACAGGGATTCTGCAGATGCATGTGTTTTAGTGTATGAGAGGTACAGTATGTGCCCTCTTGAGTGCCTAAATGTGGCAAACTGTTTTCATCTGCTTGCATATTTGGTTAAAGGACGTTCAGAAATGCCAAGGTTACCTAATATACATTGTTCTAAATGTATTTGCTCCTTTAATTTTATATTTTTGTGTCATTTTTGTGCTACATAATTCAAAAAGACAAAGATAATAACAGTAAAGTACTTTCAAATTGATAATTTCATGTATAAAGGGAAAGTTGTTACAATCAACCCAGGAAAATATAAAAATATAATCCTTGCCGTTAGGTAAAGAATTGTGATTAAATGCATTTCTGTTCAGTTTCTCCATTGACTACAGGCAGTGCTTCTGGTATGAATGTTGTGCTAGGTGAGTCCTGTTTATAAATCAGATTTAGGCTTTACCAAATTATTTATTTGGAAATATTTTAATGCTAGGATTTGATACCAACATTAGTAGGTGCTGTGGATTGTGATTACTCCATGTCTGCTTTCAAAAGATTCTCTCTGCCACTCTGGATCCGGACTTGCCCTCCTCTCCTTTTGCAACAGAAACACCAGGTTGAGAAGGACCTCACCTACGCCTCTCCAATCTGCCATTAACCATAAGAAATTATCCCTGCATCGTGAGCTTCACCCAACTGTTCCTTAGCCCAAACAATGATGTGCTCATTAATATACCTTGTGAATAAATCACTTCTCTTTTAAAAACCTTTGTCCTAGAGTGGTTCTGCCTTTGGATCAGAAAGCTTCCTTCTAACATGACATGTTCTGCCCCTAATGTGGAACATTCAGTGACCAAACTTGTGTGTTTCCCTCTTCTTCTCTCCCTTTACGTCTTCTCCATCCAGGGGAAGCGCCTGCCCGCCTATCTGTCTGCGGATGCCGAGGAGGGCGAGGTGTCTGACGATGACAGCGCAGATGAAATTGAAGAAGACTTCAAACTCAAAAGCAGCAATGTGAGCTACATGAATGTGGCTTTGTGTTTTATGCGATTACATACGTAGGTTAAACCGGGATGTTTTGACGTGATTCATCCCTGTGTGTGTTTCGGGGTTTTACTTCTACGTTTAGTCTTCAATAAAATCCTTCTAATTAGACATTTTAAGGCGTCAGCCATGCAAATGTGATGCATGAAAACCTATTGATCTATTATTTAAATGGCTAAGTTTAAACTAATCTATTAACCTAGTAGTAGTTGCACAAAGTTAAGGAGTTGCTTTTTAAGTTTTTATCTAAAAAATACATGAGTATGCATCCCTTTCTTAGCAGTTAGGATTTGATTTGATGAATGCATCATGTTTGACAGCGCTGTTAAGATCAAACATGACTAGGATTTAACTTTATTTTATCTTTAGTTTTAAATACAGTGACAGGGTACCTATTTTCAATTCATCTTTTTAAGTCTGTGATGAAAAGAAAACCTGAACCGTTAAGAATTCTAAGCACATTCAAGGATATGCTGATTTAAAATTAAAATAAAAAATGGGAAAAAAATGAAAACTCAATCTTTAAAGCTCTTGTTTAAGCTATGTTTAGTAACTACGTTAGTAGCATGCATTCAAGTTGTGTTACCTAGTTTTCTCGTGGTCAACATATGAATGTAAATCACAGACTAATACGGCTAAAATGTAAGTTGCTGTGAATATTTGGTATGATTGTAAAAGCTCTATATAAATATCGTTATGGTGTGTTAGATTTGTAGTTGGAAATTACTTGTTCATTATGGTTTTCAATGTAAATTTTGAGTTTTAACAACTTTGATGTCAAGTGGGAAAAAACAGCTTTATCTCAGCGAGAGAAGCACTTTTTGGTCAACTATGTTAAAACTGATTCCTGGCTTCAGTTTTGAAGTTGATTCTGTGTCGTAAGAAATGCAAACAGATCATTTCAATATACAAATACAATCAATTTAGAAAGTTACACTATAATCCCCTTCTGGATCATCCTTATACTGATTTTTGTGTCGCAACAGTACATACAGTTTTTCCTACACAGTTAACAAAACAAAGGCTTGTTTAATTTGATCTTAAGGATGTTGCTGTAGTTGAGGTAATGACTTTGGTAGTTTACCATTGATGTTTGTGGTAATTATTGCAGTGAGAATTTAAGATATCCAAAGTTTAATGATGCAGGTTGAAGGTATCAAGGAATGAAAAAGTGTTTTCATTACTTATTAGACATTAGATTTTAAATATAAATGACAAGCATGGTAGATAATTTGCTTTTAAATTAACTCCACACAGACTATTTATTTTCTCTCTGTGTGCTCGTTTTGTATTCATTTTTAGTCAACCTCTATATTTTCTTGTACAGTAATGCCAGGAACCTCCTTTCCAAATTTAAAATAGGAAAGCACTGGTCTGGTTTTTTCAGCTTAGTTTTCTTAAATGAAAATGGCATCATTCCTCTGCATTTAGCTGGAGGCACGTCGCTGCAGATGCCACAACAGATGATCGTCGCCATTTTGAAAGGAATGTTGGCAGGTTATTGGGAGTTTCTAAATTATGCTCATTGCCTTCACAGCAGTGACTGCTACCATTTCACTAGTAGACTTACGTATGTACCTTTCAGACAACAGAACAAAAACTATTGATATAACATCAAAATTGATTTAGTTTAATTGCTAATGATTATTATCCTTTCATTATGTGACATTTAGGGCTAAATTCAATAAAGAGACAAAGAAGCAGAGGTACTAGCAAAGATGCAAACTGAAATAAAATAACTGGTCCTCTGGGTAGTTTATTGAGCTTTGGATTTGTATTGAGCCTTCTGTCCTCTAATATTCCTAAATAAAATCCATAGCATTTCAAGTTGTGAAGAAAGCAGGCTTAGGGTATAGTTTAAACACATTGAGGGTCTCTTGGAGAACGGTTCTCCCATCTGATAATGGAAACAGTATGGCACTTTTGCAAAAAGCTACTGAGACAAGACCTTGTTTCCCTAATCTGAAAGGCCTACCAGGGTGAGACAACCAGGGTGGAAACTGCTGACTGGTACAAGGAAGCGTGAACATATCACCCCTGTTCTCGCATCCCTGCACTGGCTCCCCATTCATTTTAGAATTAATTTGAAAGTTTTACTTTTGGTTTACAAGGCTCTTAATGGACAGGCGCCTGCCTACATCAGTGAGCTTCTCTAGTACCAGCATGTCACTCAGGTCATTTGGTAAAGGACAATTAAATGTACCTCAGAAAGGTGATAGAGCCTTTGCTGTGGCTGCTCCACGACTCTGGAACCAGTTACCCTCAGACATCACATATGCTCCCACTGTCTCCACCTTTAAATCCAGATTAAAAACTCACCTATATTCATTAGCTTTCCCAGTCATCCAATCTTCCCATTTTGGGTGTTTCTGTGTTTTAAGTCAATGTAAGGGATTTGTTGCTAGCCAATGTATGCTCTTTCATTGTTATTTTTTATTCTTCTGTACTGCACTTTGGTCAGCGATTTAGCTGTTTTAAATGTGCTTTATAAATAAATTTTACTTACTTACTTTCTATCTTCCCAGAATGGTAGGGTGGAAGCACATGAAAAAAATTAACCAGACAACGGCTACCAACACTTCCGAGGTCCAGTTTTTTGGCAAACCAATGACCCTAACTGTGCAACGACATCTACAAGAGCATAGTTTAACATAAAACTGTGTTAAAATAACAATTAGTATCCAAACCTACATTTAACGGGGGTGTACATAAAAAAAAAACTTGGATGTTGTTCTTAATGTTAAGATTCTCTATGCAATAGGACTAAGGTTGGTTGGTTTCAAGGGAACGAATTTCAATGTTTAGATGTGCAACGCTGGAGAAGACATCCTAAAACATTGGCAGCTATAACTGCACTGGTTTAGGAGATGTCAAACTAAATAAACGCACACCAATGTTTGCCAATTCCCAGGGAAAGCATTGCGAATTTAGTCCTTTGAAATTTTGATGCAATGGTTTGTGTTGATGCAGCTCGCCCCTCTCTTGAAAACGGAGTTTTCTTTCTACCACCTAGGGCAACGGCCATCACCAAGTGGAGTCTCACATCAGAAAGAAACTCGATTCTCTTCTGAAGGAGTCTCGGATCGTGGACAAGGAGGACACTGACAGCTTCAGCATCCGAGCTCTGCTCAGAGCTACGCACCAGGGCCTTCAGAAGAACCTGCGGCAGGTACAGCCGCAGCTACTGAGGCAACTGGGGCGCTTTGCAGAGCTGCACTCGAGGAGGAGAAATCCTCGTCAACATGTAAAAAGAATGAAGTGAAAAGGAGGGGAATCAAACTAGGTCATCGTTTTAGTCACAGACAGGGCTGGAGAGTAAAGGAACAGACTAGTTCCTGCCGCACTTGCTGGTCAAACATACACACTGAGTAGATTGTGAAGCTGCTCTGCGGGGCTTCTTTATCTCATCCAAGGCATGCTAAAATTGGATGAAAGTGAAAGCGGTCTAAAAGTCTGAAATGCTACTTAATATTTAATTTGGCCGCTTCCTATTTTTAGAGAATCTCCGTTTCCTGACAACCATTTCAGTGCAGGGGGTGCATTGCATCAGGGTTTCCTATCCTCTTCAACACAGACTTTTATTGGTGGTGATCCCCCCTTCACCTCATTCTGTCTCTGAGGCTTTTTCTCTCCAAGAGTTTCTAGCTGGTATGTTTTGTATCCCTCACCCACTGCACTCTTCGGCTGTCTGATGTTTTATTGAGTGCTGTTTGTTGCGCCTCCTTCGGCTCCAGGGCTTGATGGTTTAAATGACTCACTGGGTGCTAAAGTGTTTGGTATTTCACTACCACATAAAACCCTAATATGAATACAAGCAAAAAATGCGCAACAAGGTGGATAAGGAGCCCTTATTTATTTCTTTCCCCCCCTTGTTTTGGTTTAGAGCTCCAAAGGGGTTCTGAAGAAATCCCAAAGCAGATCCCTTATCACGACACTCAAACAGAAGGTAAGAATTTTTTTTAAAAATGTTTTTACTTCTATTTGTTGTGGTTGAGAAGAGGCTGATTCAAATTAGTTTCGCAGCTTAGAGGCAAGAATGTTTTACTCATGTGCACCAAAAACATTTACAGGATTGATTGATTGGGTCAAAGTGCATTGATTACACTCCAATACTTGATATTGGTGTGATAATTGATCTTTTCTTTGTTTATTATGTCTATCGTTTCAGTGGCTTTCGTTTTCTAGTAGATTGTGAATATACTTCATTTTTTACCTTGTGTCTTTTCCTTCTATTTGTTTTCCTTTTTTCCTTCTGTCCATCACTTGTTATACATGGCCTATTTCGGTTTCTGTGTTCCTTTCGCCTATTTCCTTTCCAAACCTCCTGCCTTCCTACCTATCTTCCTTCCTTCTTTATTTGTATCCTTTCTTTCTTACTTACTTCCTTCCTTTATGTCTGTGCTTTCTTTGCTTCCTCATGTACTTCTTTCCTTGCGTTCCTTGAGTCATTTCTCTCTTTAATCCCATCTCTTTTCCTTTCATGTATTTGTCCAATATTTTTAACTCCTTCCTTATTTCCTTCTCTTTCATTCCTTGTTTGGATTTATCTTTTATTACTAATTATGTTCTACCTCTCTTGTTTGTTTTCTTTCTTTCTTCTTAGTTTCTTCCCTTTCATTCCTATTTTTCTATCATTGTTCTTTCTTCTACCTAAATATTTTTCTTTCTTCTTCCATTCTTTTTCTATTTCTATCCACATTATTTTGGTTTCTCAGTTTTTTCTTTTTTTCTTGTACTATCATATTACTTGTTCCCTATTTCTTTTCTTTTCTCTTCCTTCCGTCCTTCCTTCCTTCCTTCCTTCCTTCCTTCCTTCCTTCCTTCCTTCCTTCCTTCCTTCCTTCCTTCCTTCCTTCCTTCCTTCCTTCCTTCCTTCCTTCCTTCCTTCCTTCCTTCCTTCCTTCCTTCCTTCCTAGTTCATTATAAAAAACAAAACAAAAATACAAACTGTTAAATAAAAACAAGGCAGTGCTAATATCTGACATAATGCTAATTTAATGCACTTAACGACTTGTCTTTTTCTCAAATCTTTCTAAACAAAAAAAGGGAACTTGTTTTGTATAATACCTGCACATCTATAAGTGCTGTGTTAATTTAAATGTTTCACAAAAAAGCTACCTTCAGGAATGTTGTAAACTATTATTCTAGCTTAGTTTTTATTATTAATCCCATGCCATCTGCTTGCAGAATTTTTTCTATCCTCCTTTCCCTCCTGCATTTACCCACTCAGATTTCCACTTCAGTCTTTTATGCCTCCCTCTTTGCATTTTATGCGTACCTCCCACGCCCGTGTCAGTGGTTGTGTGTATGCATGTGTATACTGTATATAAATGTGCATGCCTAGGGGGGCCTTAAGTGTGTTGGTTTAAAATCTGAACACTATAATTACTAAACATTTCTAATCTTTGCAGCCTCCATTTGTCCCAATGCAGAAGGTGCTTCCTTTGAAGAAATAAAATACTGTTGGTGTTACTATAACACACATTCAAACTGCTACTGCTAAAGCACACAACAGTGTCTACTTATTATAGTGGACATAATTTACTAAAGATAGTTGAAAACAACCCTCTGGCTACAGTAGAGCTGCTGTGCTGGGAGTGAGGAGGCGGCTATATGATGGATTATACTTAGCAAGTTTTACAGGTTGTCAGCTGAAGGCAATGTATACGCATCAGGGAATGTATTTCTTCCTTTTAACTTTCATCTTTTTTTAACACTTGTATGTACATCCAGAGACACTCCAAATTAAGGCTGGCGTGTCAAAGCGTGGAGAAGGATGAAGAGGTTCAGGAAAGTTCTGGGAGAGAGATCGGTGGACAGTTCAACAGGTGAGCTTTTAACGACTTCTCTGCATTGTCGACAGTCTTTGACACGGAAAGGTTTGACAATTGCAGCGAGTTCTGAATATTCTAACTTAACGGGGTAACGTAAAAACCACAAGCTCTGCTGCTGTCCTGACATAGCAAAGGTTTGTAAATTGTTGAGCAATAATAAAATGATGAATGAAACATTGTATTGTTTAACATCTCAAGATGTCTTGATGATGCCATTTTTTTTGGGAGGGGGGGGGGGGTTGTTTCTTAACAATTACAACAAGAAAAAAAGTTAAAAATGATTAGTATTATATATTGATATATTGTAATTTGATTAAGTTGTTCAGATTTAAAAGTCTACAGTATGTGATATAAACCTGCTGATCTGCAGATGTCACTTGAATAAAACAATATCAGAATTTTGCCGTTTTGTTAAGGAAGACAAATTAATTAAGGAAATCTATAGTTAAAATTTCCCTGATATTGTATATGTAGTATGTTATATATTTTTATTTACTAACAATAAATAATTACATTTTAGGCTTGTTTGTTTTCCATTTTACTGAGCTTATTCATAGGATTTAGTAATAATGACTAGAAAATAAGCATTCACTATTCTTTTTTAATAATTATTTTGTATTATTGTAGCTAAGCTTTGATTTTCTGGTTGAGATTTCAACTAAATATGTCCCTTGCAAATAGAACCTGATCAGACAAGTATTTTCAGCCATCTTTCTTTGTTATTTATTTTAGTTTTTAACATGTATGCATGATTTGTAGGTGCTCTTGTTTAATAATGAGAGAAGATTGCAGCATGGCATGCGTGCTGGTTCCTATTAAGCTTTTTTTCCTTTGATGCTCCTTCCTGTTGTTTGCAAGCTGGCTCCTATGGACAATCATCTCTTCCTGCCATGAAATCTCACTGTAATTGGGTCAGCGCGAACGTGTCCATGTTGTACATTAAAATCTACCTGATATTTCATGCGCTCTATTTTTTAACACATTCTTAGGGGTGGAAGGAAGAGGAAGACAATGAAACTAAGTAGAGATCTATCCAACCTGGTGGTCTTCACCAATTCTGTTGCCTCACAGGAGTGCTTAAATGAAGGTGAAACAAGACTGACTCACTAGCCTTAAATTGCTTTCCAACCCCCTTTGGCCATTTTCTCAGTCTCTGAATCTATTGCTGTGTTGTTTTTTTTAGGGACTCCAGGTGACATTTTGTCATTCAGTGAAGCCAGAGCACAATCTCTGGTCAATCACAGGGCCGAGCAATTCCTGGCTTTTAACCAGAGACAGCTCTCAAGGATTTATCCCTCAGCCTATCGTATCGACTCATCTAATTTTAACCCACAGTTCTACTGGAACGTTGGTTGTCAGTTGGGTAAGAATTTGATTTGACTATTTGAGATTTTTATTACATCAAAATATTCACACTTCTTAGACTTTCTTACTTTTTGCCATGTTACAAACACTAAC
Source organism: Orestias chungarensis (assembly GCA_032876305.1). NCBI lineage: Eukaryota > Metazoa > Chordata > Actinopteri > Cyprinodontiformes > Cyprinodontidae > Orestias > Orestias chungarensis. Next base: position 1,323,735 of record JAVLVB010000318.1, on the reverse strand, counting down.
TAAATTTCAAATACAATTTCATATTGTTGTGATTTTCAGGGATCCACCATAAATGTTGTAATGTTTTTCTTTAGTCTACAGTAATTTTTATAGGTTTATAGTCTGTCATGCGCGATCCTTGAATCCTTGAATCCTTGAATCCTTGAATTTAACAAATTAAACACAGATTTTTATTGGCAGACATTTGGATTTAGCCTGTTCCTTGAAAGAAGAAACCAACAAATACACTTCAAAAAGTTATGCAATAATATTTAGGGCAATTTAAAGGAAGCAATGTATTCTGTGACATGCATTTGTGTTTCATGTTCTGAGTGTATACTTTGTAGAATCATATTTTACTCCAACTAGAGATGTAAGTCATTATTCTCCTAGAAGGTAATCCCCTGTCCCAGTTTAGAATACTCAAGTTTCTTCCAAGATTACTTTGAAATCAGCTCCATCTATTTTAGCGCTTTCCAAACCATAAAGCTGACATTGTTTGTCTCATCATGAGATAGAAGAAAGATTACATCTTTTTTTAGCTCTTTTGCTTATGAAAAACAGAAAAAAAAACATCCAAACAATGGGTTTGGTACTTCTTTATCCGTTTTCCCCTTACTTTGATTTTTAAGACTGTTAAAGATATTTTTGTTTAGTCTTTCTTCAGAAAGGCTGTTGGATGTTTGTCTCATCTTCCTGATACATCAATTATTTTGTTTAAAAAAAATCTAACATGTATTTAAACTGACGTGATTACCTGCTATGTGTTGTGTTTTGTGCAGTGCTGCAAATTGTCTACTGTATTTTTTAGAACAGGGTAATTTCAAAGCTACTTTTCCGTGCTATGAAAGTTGAAAAGCAGGTTAAAAGTAAAAAAAGCAATGTTGGTAATCTTATTTACAGGATTACTCCCAACCTTCATGTGTAGACAAAACAAAACTGGAATTTAATTATTTTGAATTTAGCCTTTAAGGAAAGAAAAGAAAAAGTTTCTTCTTATTTATTGAGGAGAGTTTGGGTGAAACTTTCCTACGAAATCAAAGTTTTTTTGTTTGTTTGTTTTTTCAGTTGCACTGAACTATCAGACAGATGGGCGGATGATGCAGCTCAATAGATCCAAGTTCATGGTGAATGGAGGCGTTGGCTACGTCCTCAAGCCCCCTCCAATGTGCAAAGGTAAAACATGTAAAATACACATAAAAACCATGAAAAGATCAAAATACAAATATCGTTTAGTCAATGTTATCATAACTATTATTATTTTATCCCCAGTCTTAATCCAGTCTCCTAAACACACAGAAAATCTATCAAACATAATTAATTTCAAAAGGACTGTGATAAATTGAAAGATATTAAAAGATATTTGTTAAGGCACAACTCTTTTTAGGGTAACAAAATGGTTTATATCGTTACTGGAGATTCTAAGATGCAACCTGCAGGAAAAAGAAGGTGGCTGTGAATGGATTTATTAGGCCACCAACAACATTTGTAAGTGACCTGGGAAAGACGGTTTTAGGTAAAAGGTGTAAGTTGACATCTGAGGTGTTATGTACGCTGCAGCAGGATAAACATTTATTGAAATTTAACCTGAAATGTATAAAATCTCACACCACATTGCCTCATATTAATAATTATTCAAAAGATGAAGCCCAATTGAGCACAGGACTACAGGTAGTCATCTTTCACATAGATAAAGTGTAAAGGCTTGTGGAAAAGCCCCAAAACCCGCCCTCAGTGAAAATAACGGTGACAGACGGCCTAATGTTAGGACTAAATGATGACATTAATTAAAGATGCTGCTTTGCCATCTTTTACTCTCTCTAGGCACCTTCAACCCATTCAGTGATGACCCACTTCCAGCTTACCCCAAGAAACAGCTCATACTGAAGATCATTAGTGGACAGCAGCTGCCCAAACCACCGGACTCCATGCTGGGGGACCGTGGCGAGGTAAAAACAGAGGAAAGCAGATGTCGGTGTTCTCGCATTCTCCATCTGTCTTTTTGACTCTGACCAGCATAATTGTGTCTACTCATATTTATTCTTTTGTCTTTGAATGTTCAGAAAAAAAACACTTGTTCACAGGATATATAAATCCAGTGATATAGCAGAATTTCTATTATCTCTGCTGTCTTCAGATCATTGATCCGTTTGTTGAAGTGGAGATTATTGGTTTGCCCATTGACTGCTGCAAGGAACAGACCAGAGTCGTTGACGACAATGGTAAGAAGACAATACATAAAAATAATCTGTGACAGCCTTGCTTTTCAGATTTGGTGTTTTTAAAACATTAAAAATGACCTCATCCTAAAATGGTTGGAGTTATGTTGTTGCTCTAAAAAAAAAGAAGCAGACTGTGGTATTTTTTCAAGCTCAATCTCACGGTTCCATAAGAGAACTTTGAAAAACGATGCATGTTGGTTGACTGTGCTTCAAAGGGCTAAGTTCCTTTTTTTAAGCAATCTAAATTGCATTTGTAAAAGCTCTTGTCCACAATCCGAAATTAATTTGACAAACCTGTTCTGGCATTTTTGTACATTGAAAGGAGATTCTTTTAAAAGCTGTTAAAATAAATAAATAAATTAGAAACAGTTAAATAAAAAAATCTCACTGTTATAAACCTTTTATCATTGTCACGACATATTTAAATCTATACTGCAGGAATGGGTTGCCCAGTGTGGTGTTGCTCCTAGAACCTCCAATATGGGCTGTTAAACTCTGCAAGAAACTTAATCAGAAGTATGATGTCGTTTCATCCAGTGTTTACTCTGATGTGTGAACTGCAGGCCTCTAGAGTTGTATTTATATAGTTGGTTAGTCCCAGATATGGGCTCTAATTCCTGTCAACATTGCACTGCTCTATCTGTTGAGAAAGTAAAAGGTTATTGACATTTTCCAAAGATAAATTTATCCTGACAATGAGCTCTGAAACAAGGTACAGTACGTAGTTTGAGATGCTACAATATCTGCATTATTTGGTCCAATAAGGCTTGCAATGTTCTTATGTATGAATAATGTAAATCCTAATCATTGTACATATATTTTGTCCTCAGGTTTTAATCCAGTGTGGGAGGAGACTCTATCCTTCACACTTCACATGGCAGAGCTGGTCCTTGTGCGTTTCCTTGTCTGGGACCATGACCCGATCGGACGAGACTTTATTGGTCAACGGACAGTTGCCTTCAGTAGCCTTATGCCTGGTCTGTGCACAACTCCTGCGTTTTATATTTAAAAGTTAAATGAAGCGTTTTGATATACTTAAATGCATCATTTTCAGTTTTGCTCTTATAGTTTAATAACAATGGGGTAATTGTATGGGGTTATATGATCTCACATTGTAATAGACCCTTGAGTTGAAAAGTTAGTTTTGCCGTCAATTACAGCTAACCATGACTCAGACGGGCACAACTGTATCAGCTTCTTTTTAGTCAACAGTCTGTTGACACCTGCTGCTGTTGTTAAACATGCCTCCTCCTTAAAATCTTTCATGTCTAAAAAACAGGTTACAGACATGTCTACCTGGAGGGGCTGACTGAGGCTTCCATCTTTGTGCATGTGTCAGTTCATGATGTCTATGGGAAGGTAAGTGTTTTATATTGTTTACCGTCTCTTTTGTCAGCTGAGATTATACTGTGGAGAATTCATTTCTTCTCAACACAATTGAGACTCCTTACACCTTTTCTCTCTCTAGTGGAGCCCTCTTGTCCTGAACCCAAGCTTTACCATAATGCACTTTTTAGGAACTAGCAAGGTATATGAGCCCTTGATCTGTTTGCAGTGCTGCATGAGAAAGCAATGCATGATTTAGATGTAAAGTCTGTTTCCAATCATACATTCAAGGGACATGTTTGTGGCTAAATTTTAGTAAACTTGCAGTCTGCTTGCCAAATATTTGTTTGGTTTTACTATCATTGCTATTTAATTGTTTTGTAGCATGGTGAACAATGCAGTAACAACATGCATTCTTGAATAACATGCTTCTTGCATTTATTTGCTATACATAAGGTGTAAGTTTGCCAGCTAAAAGAGTTGTTTTTAAAAGCATGTTGTTTTTTTGTTTGTTTGTTGTTGTTTTTTGGCTGCAAATCGAGTTCTGTTCATGGCACAACTTTTTGTTGTGTCCTTAAATGTTACAATTCGATTTCAAATCACTGTCTGTAAAAGCTTGTGTTCAGTATGTTTGTAAATTTGTATTTACAGTGCATTATAATGATGCCTCACTCATAATGAAGTAAAAATGCAATATACTAAAACTGTATAGCGAACACTGAGTCACATATTTGTATTGGCATTTCATTTTTCTTCCAAAAAAGCCCTTTTTTAACAACTACTGTAGAGGGAATAAATTATTAATGTTTGCGCATTTCTAAATGAACAAAAAAGTGCTTTGTAAATTTTCAAATAAACAAAAGTACTTGATGGGAGAAACTACATGTTATTTTGAACCTGTTCTGAAAAGACATGTAAAGACTTTTTTGTAATTTTCAAAATTAGTCATTTAAATGGAGAGAAATCTTATTCACAGTTTGAGTTAAATTAGTGAAGTAAGATTTTATATGTTAGTAAAAGATCTCTGTTGCCAATTTTGTATTTTCCTTCCTCTACCAATGCACTGTTCCTCAGGGTCATCAACTTCGAGGTATTCGAGGTTTCTTCAACCGGTCCTCCAAGTCCTCGGTGGACACAAATAGCTCTGGTCTTCGGAAGCGCTTAATAAGTGATCACCTCCTGCGTCGAACAGCCAGCGCTCCAGCAAAGGGACGGAAAAAAACAAAGATGGCGCTATCTGAGTCAGTGGCCTCGATATCTGATCACAGGAATGGCACAGATGCAGGGGCAACAGGAGGAGAAGCGCTTTCAGTTGAGAAGCCACTTCAGCCTCGACCCGCACTTGTCCATAGACCTATTTCCATGCCATTAGACAGACTTCTGCAGGGGCAGCTTTCAATCTGCTCCCCAGACAAGGACCAGCATGACATAGGTGCAGACACTATCATCGGTGGGTATTTCTGTTCCTATCCAGGTTAGATTCTTTAGGCTAGTACAACTTGCATACAAGCTACTATTTGCAACTATTTTCTGTATTTTCTGCTCTTCTCTTCCAGCAACTACGTGCACAGTAACATTGTGAAATCTTAGACCACACTAATCGCCATGAAACATTAACATGCTTTTTTTCTGTCCCATTTTCATTTGTTGTTTTTTTATAATAGAGAACTGACTAGGAAATTCCAGCAGGTAATGAGAAATATTGTCTGAAGACGCCACTGGTCAAAAACCTACAAGCATTGCGTTCACCCAGTGTATTTGGTTTGAAAATGGTCAGACATACATTGATGTGCCATTTGCTACCATTTTACCAAACCAACCCTGTTTTACCATTTTCGTGCATTTTATAATGGCAAACATGTTTGCTAATTTGTTTTTTCCAACCTCAAAGATCCATTTTTTCAGCTTCCCCTTCGCCATTTATCCTGTTGGTTCATTTGTTTGTGTATAGATGTTGCCTTGCTATGGCTGACCTGTCAATTGTTGTTCTTTAATTATTTGTAAGCTTGGTGGTCTCGGTGCTGATCATATTGTCTCTTTACCATTTCGTAAATGTATGGGTTTGGTCTTACAACAGTTTTTTTAATATAAAAAGAAAAAAAATTGGTATTTGAGGTTATGTCCTTAATGGTCAAAATACATATTTAGATGTTCTGTACTCACATTAAAAAGTGGGTACACAACAGTTGGCTGAAAAATCAAATTTTCATAATTTCATTGTAATGTCTTGAATATACTATAAAAATAACTTCATCTCCACCTGTGGAAATTGTTGGATGAATGTTGCTCGAAATTTCCATGGTTTGATCAGGGTTCAAAACCTGTCCTGTTTCATAAAAGTTAATTGAACTAGACAGGGGTTTGTACAACCGGCAATAGATTTTAGGAAAAAATATTTTAAAATAATCTACTATAACAGGAGATAAAATAATTTAAAAAATATTATGTCTAAAGCTCATGAAACTATATAACTAACAAACAAAATAGAAGTAAAACAAATATGTTTCCAGTTTAAAGGGCTAACACTTCTTCATTAAGCTTTTTGCTTCCTTTTCTGTTTCTACAGGGGCTTCCCGATTCGACAGGCCTAGGTCTTCCTCCATAGATGTTTTTATTGAGCCATCATTTTCAGTCAAATCGGACATCTCTTCCCGTTCTAAGACAAACAGAAAGAAAGAGTATGATCAATCAGAGGAGACCTCCTATCTGGTTATTGGTGGTGAAGGAAAAAGAAAGGAGGAAGTGTATATGAATTACCAGGCAGAATTCAGCAAGTCATCAAACATTCCCAAAGGAACAGAGAAAGCTTCCTCTATCTCTCTTTCAACAAATAGCCAGGGAACATCAGATAAACCAGAAACACTATCAAATAGTACAACATTCAAACTGGCACCTTCAGTGTCCTCATCCTCTTCTTCAGCCCCATTATCTTTGGCATCTGTTTCTGGAACACATTATGGTCTGAAGAGTCCCTGTTCTTTACATGATAGCACTATTTCGAGACTCATTGATGCAGTGTCTGTAGGCAATGAACAAGACACTTCTTGCTCTGTTTCTGCTCTGATTGACCAGTTTGAAATCACTTCTGATCAAAAATATGGGAATACACCATCTCAGAACATCACCCCATCCCAAAACTTGAACATTAGGCCTACTTCACCAAATTTCCAAAAAGATGTAACGACTCCTCTCAAAGCCAAAATTTCATCTCCTAAGATGAAACCATCGATGAATCACCTAAAATCAAAAAATGGAAATATTAACAATTGGTTACCAAACGAGACTTTTCAAGCAGATACACCTAATCCAGCTCTCATGTTTGGCCCAGAAACTGCTGAGCTTGAGGAGGTTTACACAATTCTGAATGAGGAAGTTTTGACACCTGTGTCTGTGTACAACCTCAGGAACCAGACTATTCATGTTCAGGCAGATACTACAGAGGCTATACCTTCAATTAGTCTAGTTTCCTCACCGGTAAAAAGTATTCAAAACTTAGGGAAAGGAACCATTGTGGGCTGGCATGGTGTAGACAGAAAGTGTGGGGAAACAGAAGCTGTAGAGCCAGAGGAGAGTATATATGAGGAGGTGGAAGAGGTTGTACATGCAGCACCAAAACTAGAGCAATTTTGTTCAAAAAGGTACATGAGCTCCTACTCCAGTGACTGTATTGAGATTCTTGACTATTCAACTGGAGAGTCATTTACAGAAGTGGAGCTAAATGTTGACGAAGATCCATTGGAGGTTATGCCGAACCACAGCAAACAGTGGAGTAGACTTTCAAGTCTAGGTAAACAGCAAGCTGTTTACCAAAATCATGAATTTTCTCCATGCTTCTCCCAACCTAAAGATGATTCTTTATATCCCAAACCACAGAAACCAACACAAACATCTAATACAGCATGTTCACATCTTTCATTTACAATAAATAAACAGTCCCATAAAATTAACAATCACCCTCAAGACAACGCCTCACAACTTCCACTCTGTCAGAGATATGTCCACTCTGGACCATTAAATCCAAGTCCTCTTCCTCAGAATAGCTACACCATACATAAGAGCAACGTTGAGGCCTTTAATACTAACCAAACCTCTGACTTTAGAAGCTGTAGTGCAAACGTGTCACATCAACACAGACCAGAAAACCTTCAGATTAAAACAGAAAGAGAAGGATTCTACAATAGTTTTTCCTCTGCTGAAAGTCTCTCACATCAATTTGCTGTTTCTCAGAAGAGGTCTGGACATAAAGCTCCATACTCGCACACCCATTTGGACTATGGGTGCGTTATGCCTTCAGCAGAGTCTAAAACTTTTCAAAACATCCAACTGGGTGGCCAAGGTCAAACACACAATATACAGACTGAGAAATATAATTCTAACCCCATTCAAAACAGACACGATCAACAGTCCGAAGTGACAGATCATCTGCAATCAAATTCAAGGCGTTCTTCATCTTATTTCCAATCCTCCACACATTCCACGCCCCTTAAACCATGTAAGTCTAAGTCCCTTGGAGACCTGACCTCTGAAGACATTTCATGCAACTTTCAAAGCAAATACCACATAATCAGTCGCAGTTTCATCACTCCTTACACAACAAACCAAAAGCCTATAGATACAACAGGCAAACACCCTTTTCATACAAAGTCTTGTGATTCGCTTACAGAACAGCTACGCAAACTGGTTAGCTTAGAGTTAGATGAGGGTCTCACAGAAAGACCACAATCCGCTCAACAAGAAAAAAACAAACTGGAACAACCGCAAGAAACAAGTCTATCCCCAATTGTTTTGAGAGATATGGATGATTCACCTCCTCCAATGCTAACCCGACGCTTGTCTTCACGAAGTCAAAGCCGTGTGCGCCACATCAACAGTCGTGCTCGAGAGAGAAAACAAGAGGCACCCAAAGCTCAGCATGGGGTGGTGATCAGTAGTGTTGACAGCGTTGGTGGAGTAGTACGGAGGAATAAACCATCCCTGCAGAATCAACCACCTAACAGACACTCTACTGGTTCCTACATAGCAGGCTACCTTGATGAGCTGGAGGACAGAGGACTCCCGGAAGGAGCTTGCACATCAGTACATTATGGCAATGTGGACCATTTTAGAGATCGGTACTATACAGATGATTCTCTCCCACTTGGCAACACTTCCCATTCAGAATCTGAACCTGAGGTCTACTTTCTGCTCAGGCTGTAAGTCTAACTATACCATGACACTGGATGAAGGACAAAGTATTTAACTTTCTGTAGATTCACTTATACCAAACGCCAGATGACCATTAAAATGGAATATTGCACTTGTTTACTCACATGTCTGGGCTGCTATTAGTCTACAATATATTGTAAATGGAAAACTGCATATAATTCTTGGTTGGACCTGAAAGCATGAAATGTCCAGATGTATGAAATGTCCACTTTTATGTCAAGAATGGTGTTCCTGGCTGTGTATTGTCTTAATTCTTCCTTATGTTGTAATTGTATTTGGGAACGTTAGGTCCCTTGTAATGGCTTCATGAACCGGTTGTAAAGAATCTTGTTATCTTTGTCCCTGTGTTGTACTGTCCAATGTATGCACAATGACAATGAAGCAAAAAAAGGAAAAAAAAACAGCGAAGAACTAATGTCTTTCTTTGCATCATTTGAATGTGTAGATATGGAAGTGGCTACTTTTAATAGATGGTTTTTATCTTTTCAGCCATCAACTGGAAGTCTTCCTCCTCTTTTTAGTGGCATTTCCTTAAGTGTTGTTTATAAATACTTCTGATTTTTCGTTTAAGGTCAGTTTTAACGTAGAGTCCCCCTGAACTTTACATTTTTGTTTGTGCATGTTACATGTGAACATGTCAAGCATGACTATGCACTAGTTTATACAATAGATGTTGGATTACCCAAACACATTTGCACAAATGAGTAAACAGAGGTTATAGGCATGCTTGTATTGAGTTCAATACAGTTAATCAACTTCTGTGCTTGGACTTGCTACTCTCGATAACCTGTAGAATTTGATGGCAAAAAAAAAATTTAAGAATTGGAACTTAGAGGTTTTTATTTTTCTAATTGCTTTGATACAGACAATGAATTTACTCTTGTTCTTTCTGGTAATTTTGTTTTGTACAACTTAACGGCCTAAGCAAATATAAAGATGAATACAGAGGCTTAACCTAAGGAGAAGACGGCATTGCTGGTGGTCTGCTTTCTTTTTGAAAAACATTTTTTCAGTATTAAGCCACACTTTTTTTCTTTGTATTGTTGCTCACTGCAGAACTGTGAATGCAATAAAATACAGAAATAATTGGTTTGAACATGTGCTTGTGTATTTCCTCTTTTACTAAACAGTCTTACACACCAGCTTTAAAATAAATCCTCTTTACTTTAGTCTTGGAGTTCGCTATAGAGCAAATAAACAAAATGTATAGAAGTCCTTTGTATTTTTTTCGTGTTTGATCATGACACTAAAGAATACAAAATCTTACTGAAACAGGGTTAAACTGTGTAATTACAGTGTTGGTTTCTGTAACATCAAGGTAAAAGTTTTATGAATACAAGTAGACAATAAAACAAACAGTTTAAGGACAGAAATGTTAATTTGTGATTTATGCATACCCCGATCAGGCATAATATTATGAAATACCCAAAAATATGTTAATTAGCCCTTTGGCTGGTTATGTTACTAGGGTGTCCTTGTGCTGACACCCATTTAATGGACAGAGATGGTCAATGGCTTTCCAGGCCAAATTTGCCTGACAGTCAGAGCATTGTGTTCTGACTAGCTCACTATAAGATAGTGATTGTTTGCAAGCTTGATGTAATAGATATATGCACATGACAAAGATATTTTCTAGCTTTACACTTAATGTTCATCAGCTTCTTTTTAAAAACAAAAATTGGAACAAACTTAAAACTTTAAATATCAACACAGCCTGTTAAATTAAAGTTACCACAAACTAATCAATGTCCAGTGGAGTTGTTAAGAAACTGGAATAACTTCCTTCTAAACTCCTCAGCAGCTGGACTGCATTAATAAAACATTTGAGAATACGTTATGTAAAGCTGCCAGGCTTTACCTCCTAACTAAGAAAAGAAAGTGAAGGTTTGTGTAATCTAGGTGCTTTTTACATAGTTATTTATTGAAATTCATCGTATACCACATGTTTTTCAACACGCCTGAAATAAATATTCTGTGTAGACAATAAATTAGTTTTTGTCCTGGATAGGTTACCATGCAAGCACAAACGGGGGAAAAACTGTTGCAGTCATAGATATTAGTACCCGCTATACCATTTTTTATTAATTTAATTATCTTAATGTTCAGATCTGTGAGATACACCTTTGATTGCTATTTATTTTATTATGAGAAAAATACTTCAGGTTTTTAGAGGATTAGGAAAGCAATTGTAATTTTCAAACTCAAAGATGACAGGATGTATTGATAATGAAGTTTAAGATCTTCACAGTGCTATATTGGTGACAAATCTATCCTACATCAGAGCCAAAGCTAAACAGCAAAACACATGTCTAAACATATACACCACATAAATTTGAAGTGTGGTGATGTGTCACATAAGGGATACAGTTAACATGTAAAACAATTTATACTAGTGAAACGTAATCAAAATGAAACTTTATTCCCCATATGCACAGCTCTCTGTTTCGCATAATATAAGTCCTGGAAAAAAGGGAAAAAAGAAGAAAAAAAAAATTATATAAGTGCTGCACACCATATGAAAACAAAATGCACACCGTAAGATATGGCTTTTGCAGAACTTTATTCTAGAGATTTTTTTCTGCAGCACAAGACAGTTAAACAAGGTTAACAAGAAGATGGATAGAGCTAAACAACAGGGGAATGTTGAGAGAACTT
>JAVLVB010000318.1:1287322-1312248 GCA_032876305.1 Orestias chungarensis | reverse complement strand
AAAAAAGAGAAAAAAACAAACAAACAAAAAAACCTACAACCAAATAATAACAAATAAAAAATACAAATAAAAATATTAATTTTTTGGGAATTATACACCTTAATGGAAACAATTTGATACATTTACAATACTTTTTTAAAAAACATTAAAGTACTTTTACCAACATCGCATAACTGACTGTGTCTACCTATTTGTATTCATAGCCTATAAATGGGTATTCCTGTGTAGTTTGCTTGCTCACCAGTACTATCTCTGTGCACAGCATAAGAAGTTATCTCAACTTGAAACTTATTGCACAAATATTTATTTATATATTTATTGCAGTGTAGCCTTACATTCTGTAAATATCATCACAAACCACATAAATCAACATTGTAATTCCATTAGCATGGTTAGAAATCCATGAGAAAATTATTGTTTCGACTACTTTGGTGAATGAAATATTGCAGATCATTCTGTGGTAAAAGGTGTTTTACTTCTACCACAAAAGTTATGCTTTTTTATAAGTTACTTATTAAACATTCAAAAGTGGTTTATGTATCACTTATCTACAAATGGTAAAAACAACAACACAAACATGCACCACTTGTTTTTCCCTTCTGTGCCGCCTCACTTTAATTGTGTAATTGGATGTAATTGTGCGTGAAATGAACGATAATTAGGATTATGAGTGTCACACCTGTGGCTTCACAGCATTTTTTTTCCCCACCTGAAATTGAGTTTATTATCACTTAGTGTTTAACTTTTCATCAGAAACACACAGTTCTTCTGCTGATATTTTCTTTTCTTTTACACAAATGACTCAAATATGCACTTTTTAGCTTTAATAAACAATATAATCATGATTGTAATAAAAAAGATGTCTTGTATTATGTATTTTTGTTTCATTTAAACAAAAGTTCAAATAAATGCATGTTGGAAAAAAGATAAGTATTGACCACATACTTTTATCTAAACATGTTTATTATGTAGGAAAGAAAACCTAATTAAGTTATTATATTGATTAATTCATACTATATGTGCCCATGACTTGTACTTATGAAAACAGCTTTTAAAGAAATGTAAATTCAGTACTTTTACAATTTACATTATCATTTTTAAGTTAAATGAAGTGTAATGGAACTGATTCCCTCCCATATGAACAAACAAAGTGTTAGCCAATTTTCAAAATAAGAAAGCCAAGCGAACATGTGTGAGAAAATAGGCATGAGAAAATAGAAAACAATTCTTTAAGCAACCTATGTCAATAGTCAGAGCAATAAATAAAATCTACAACAACTTAAGCAATGATTAAAAATGATGATACAACTAATAAGATTGATAAAGTTATTTAACTAAATATTTTATTAAAATAGCATTCCCTACTTCAGTTATACCAGACTTTAAATAGAGTTTTTGCAATTTAATGTAACTAATTCTTCAATTTTTAAAGTCTATAGATGCCACCTGGTGAGAGTAGGTGAATCTTCTACACAACGTTCTGTACAATAATTTATTTTCAGTGAAATTAAGGACATTTTTTGATTTATAAAAATAAAAAAGAATTACAAATTGTATCTTACGACTCATTAAACAGAAAGAGAGAGAGAATCAATCAGTTTACTAATACAAAATCTGGAATGCGAATATCCAGTTTGTGACGATAAACTGATGTGTACTTAGGCACATGTACAGCAAACCAATGCACTTCTAAATGCCTTTGACTTTGTCCAATTTTGAATTAACCTGATTGAGATGATGTGGCATCACATTTAACATTTGTCTCATTTCTGAATATTCTCCAACATAACGGAATAAAAGCAATTCTGCAATGAACAGAAGATTAGTATTGCTCTTGAGCAATTCAAAACATTTATTTCCAGACATTACAAACACACAATTGCAGTTGTTGCTGTGTCTTGTGAACGATAACTTTTTCCACATTGCAGAAGTTGGTTCATTTGGATAAGCTTTACAAATCGTTTTGAAATGATTATTTAAAGGCTGCTTTTGTGGGAATCATGTTTTTTTTCTGATATTAAAGTTTATTTGATGATCAGCAAGAATCAAGAAGAATCAAGAATCAGTTTATTTATATAGCGCCAATTTACAACAGGCGTCGTTTCAAGGCATTTCACAGAAAATCAATTAAAATCAAAGATACATTCTAACAAATCAATTGGAAAAAGTTTCCAATCTAAGGAACCCCAGCAGATTGCATCGAGTCATTGACTTGGAGCATTCACTCCTCTGGAATCAGCAGGCAGAAACAATGGCTTGTGTTGTTGTTGACTTTACAGCTATCCCTCATACTGAGCATTCATGTAGCGACAGTGGAGAGGAAAAACTCCCCTTTAACAGGATGAAACCTCCAGCAGAACCAGCAAGAGATGAATGTTACAAAAGACAAAAAAACACAATTTATCTTTAATAGGCAAATACATTTAATAGCAATAATCATGTTTTTTAAGAAATTTTCTAGAAAATAATCTAAAAATTCCATTCAGAGATTAAAACAAACAAACAATGTCTTTAACACAATATTTTGACTCTGTTTTAAGTTAGACTCATATAGATCCGAAAATGTGGATTGCAGGCTTGAAAATATGCGTTTGGTAGATTCTAGACAAAATAATTCCTACACAAACTAAAAACTGCTGTAGGACTTTGTAAGTATGTATACATAAAAAGAAAATACTGGATAATTTTTTAAAGAGTGTTTGTTTTGCTAAATTATGGTATAGTGTTTCTAGTAAACTTTTATAATACTTGTTAACAAAATATTTTTTATGTTATTCTGTTTTTTTTTTGTTTTTTTTGGTATCACACATTGGTCACTCCCATTTCTGATCTTCATTTACATTTGCAAAAGGTAATTTGATGAAGCGGCATCTTGTTTGCCATGACTCCACTATGAGCTTCAGTCATAAATATTTACAGAATTCATCAGTGCAGTGGAGAGCAGGAAGGGGGATGGTTCGGATGCTCCATGACTTAGTTAGTTTGACTTTACTTGGTGAGAGCTTTATTTCTCTTTATTTATTATTTGGTCAGGTTGAAAAAATATGTATTCTTGTTTGTTTTAAAGGTTTTAAATTTTGTTCACATTAGTTTTTTTGTGTATTTTTTTGTTGTTTATGTAAATTTGTTTTAGAAGGTATTTGACGTACATATTACAAGTGTCCAGACCAGCACCGCCCATGTCTTTGCCGTCCCATCTTGCAACTCTGTGGAAATGCTCTGCTCTGTTGTTGCTTGTTGTGTGGCTTGTGGGCAGACAGCTGGGTCTCATGGTGGGCATACAGATGGCTCAGACGGTGAAGTGTACTCAGTGGGGAACCCCCAGTGACAGGGGGTTGTTTAAGGATGGGGATGTAATCATTGGTGGGCTCTTCAATCTTCGTTACATGACTCCTGTTAAGGACCATAGATTTACACTGCAACCAGAGAACAAACCTTGCACAGGGTAAGACTCTGAACTAATTGAGAACTTTAAGCCATTCTAATTTACTTTGTTGTTTTGAGTAGTTGAATGTTTATCACATGTTATTTTGGTATTACTATTTTTATTTATACAGAGCCTTGCAGTTAATACTTTATGTACTTTTTCAAATGCTTTTACATATTGTAATGACCAGAAAGTACAATGTGCTTTTTGGATTTTATCTTACAATTTAAAACTACTGTGAATTTTTGTTAAGAGAAATGGAAATGCAGAGTTGGGATTAAGTTTTTTAACTTTAGTAAAATTTTATATTCTGATGGAGCAGCATGTGGAATACCTAAATGAAAAAAAGGTTTAAAGGGTATTAATGTTTTGCAAGTCACCGCATGACCATTATTTGCGCTTTACCAGATTGTTAATTATCTTGAATTTGAATTGATTTTTCCTTTGTTAAATCTCTCCTGTGCCCCTAGTTTGCAAAACCTACCACTACAGTACGTCTTTGCAATGGTGTTTGCTCTAGAAGAAATCAACAACAGCTCCACTTTGCTACCAGGTGTAAGGCTGGGCCACCATATTTATGATTGCTGTGCCCTGCCTGCTTGGGCTCTGCAGGCTGCGCTGTCATTGGTTGGTGGAGACGCCCTAAGCTGCAATTCAGATGACAAGGAAACTGGAGTCGGAGCAGGCAATTGTTCTGGATTTATTCTCCTTTATTGTGTTTTTTTACAAAACCTGGCTGTACTTGAATGCAAACAATTACACATTGTGTGTCTTGTATTGTTATTAGGTGATCATCCAGTGCCTTTGATTATTGGTGGCTCTTCTTCTATAACAGCCCAGGTACTGTCCAGAGTCCTTGGACCACTCTCTGTTCCTCTAGTAAGTCAGCTGATATAAAGGGTATATTTAATGGAGTTACTTTGATAAACCATCAAAAGACTACTTCTTATGTTTTATACCCTTTCTTCTTAGTTGAACTTGCTGCTAATTATATTAAATTTATGTTGAATTTTATGAATAAAATTACATTTTTTGTGTTTCCCGCCTTAAGGTTAGCTACACTGCAAGTACCCCAAGTTTAAGTGACAAACGACAATATCCTAATTTCTTCAGAACGATGGCCAGTGATGTGTATCAAGCACGTGCTATTGCTCAGCTTGCTATAAAGTTTAACTGGACCTGGGTTGGAGCAGTGGTGGCAAACAATGATTATGGCCTAATGGCAGTAAAGGTTGTACCACTATCTGTATTAAGTATCTCTAGAAATTTTAGTGGTAGGAACGCACAGTATAGAACAAAAATATTTTAAGATTGGTGTAGCAATGTTAATCCAGCAAAGGGCTGTTTGGAATGCAACATTTCTAAGCTTTTTTATTCATCATGTCTGGAATTGACACAATCGACAGTAATACCACTGTGAAGTGATTTGTTAATACCCTGCAGCTTTGATTTATTGCTTCCTAATCTTTTAAGTTTTGCTTCCCATTAGGTATTTGAAGAAGAGGTTCAGGGGGCAGGGGTGTGTCTTGCATTTGTGGAGACCCTTCAAAGGGAAAACATTGTAATTGATGCCAGACGAGCAGCTCTTGCCATTCAGGCTTCGAGTGCTAAGATCATTTTGATTTTCACCTGGTATACCGATGTGATGGAACTGTTTCTGCAACTGGACAAGTTGAATGTAAGAAACAGATACAAGATTTGTTTGGAAAGGAAGGCATCTGCAGCTTAGAACTTTTTTTCTTACCAGGTTGCCCCTGTTTTTTTTGTCATTTGTAGGTGACAGATAAACAATTTCTGGCAAGTGAGGCTTGGAGTACCAGTAGTGATCTTCGCCAAAGTACTTTTTCCCGTAGAGTTGCAAGTGGTGTTCTTGGTGTTGCCATCCGCAGTTCACCACTGCCTGGATTTGAAACCTTTGTTCGAAATTTAAAACCCTCACTTCACCCAGATGACCAGTTCTTAAAGGAATTTTGGGAAGGTCAATTTGGATGTAGACCTGGTAATATGACATCTGCTCCTTTTGCTTCTCCTCCACAATGCAACGGCACAGAGAGCCTGTGGTCTGTGAACAATCTCTTCACCGATACCTCACAGTTACGTGTGACATACAATGTCTATCTTGCAGTCTATGCTGCAGCCCATGCTCTTCACTCTCTGCTCTCCTGTCCCAATATTAACAGCTCTCCAGGAAATAACAGCACCTGTTTATTTACCAATCGAATTAAACCCATGGAGGTAAAGCTATTTATGGATGCTTCAGTTTTCGTGCAATGTATTTTAGATTTGCGTCTCAAATTTTAATGGGCAACATAACAATGTACAACATTTACTGCTTGTGGCATGTTATACTTAGATTTATCCTCCTGTTAAAAACTAATACTTGTGGGATAAGAAAAATGTGAAAGGAAAGAGAACCAAAGTTAGCTGTACAAAGTTAAAAGTTACACAAAGTTACCGCAAAAAACTAAAAATAGAATTCAACTTGGATTTAAGTTTATCAAGAAAGTATTTAATGCAATAATATTAATACCTAAAAAAAAAGCATTTCGGGGTGTGTCTAGTCTTCCTGATTTATTTCATTTCACCAGAGTAGCCTTACTCTTTATTACAGAGTAAGTTTTACATTTCACCACATAATGGTAGTTCCTTCGTTTGAGATCTCTAGGTTTTTTTAGAGACTCAAATTAGCTAGATTTCTGATGACTGTTTTCCGTGAGTGTGGTATTTATCATTTTTAATTGTTTACTTTCAGGTAGCTCACCCATTTTTCTCAGAAGATCCTCTTTGCAGTAATTGTGCTTGATATTTGCTTTTTCTGTGTCATAAGTTACATGTCACATTTATTTTCCCACTGAGATGTTTTCAATTTTAGTACAAATATTTTGATCCAAAAAACTATTTTAGTTTGAGAAATTTATATTTTAAATCAATTGTGATTTATTTGTTTCATAGGTTTTATAGATTGTCTAAATATGAATATATATTGCCTTTAATATATTTACTAGGAATACACAGGAGTTGCAAGCATTTTGTGAAAATAAGACCGGGTTGTTAATTATTTTTCTTCCCACACGTGTCATGCTTTCAGCTGTTGAAAGAGCTCAGCGAAGTAAACTTCACCACACCTCAGGGTGAAGCATTTTATTTCCAAGGTGCTGATATCACGGCAAAGTATGACCTCTTGAACTGGCAAAGCAGCCCTGAGGGAGAGGTCAAACTTGCTTTGATCGGTCGTGTGGATGGCTTTGACCTCCACCTTAACGAATCTGCCATTCAGTGGAGCACAGGGTCCAGTCAGGTACTTTAAATAAATCCATTGTGATTCTAAGGGATGCTGCACAATTCCTTTTTTCTTAAATTTGATAATAAAGACACGGTAAATCTTGGTCAGGTACCTGTTTCCGTCTGCAGTGAAAGCTGTCCTCCAGGTACACGGATGGCCACCAGGAAAGGAGAACCCATCTGCTGTTTTGACTGCATTGCATGTGCTGATGGAGAGATAAGCAACACAACTGGTGAGGACAAAATCGCATAAAGAAAGCCCATTTCTACCACAAAGTAAATTAAGTCCTCTCTTTTTCTTTCTTTTCTGGGTCCAGGTTCAACTCAGTGTGATCGTTGCCCATCTGATTTCTGGTCCAATGCTGACCGTACTGCCTGCATCCCTCGTCAATTGGACTTCCTCTCTTTCAATGAAACATTGGGCATCACCCTTACTGCAGTTGCTGCTT
Source organism: Orestias chungarensis (assembly GCA_032876305.1). NCBI lineage: Eukaryota > Metazoa > Chordata > Actinopteri > Cyprinodontiformes > Cyprinodontidae > Orestias > Orestias chungarensis. Next base: position 1,305,090 of record JAVLVB010000318.1, on the reverse strand, counting down.
CTGGTGTCACAGTGACAACTGCTGTATTCTTGGTGTTCCTTTACTTCCGCCAGACACCAATGGTAAAAGGACAAATAAATTACATATTAAGTATTTCAGATATGGAAAACTAAACTTTTAATTTGTGTGTGATATTTTGGACCCATGTTTAGGTGCGAGCCAACAACTCAGAGCTAAGCTTCCTGCTTCTCCTGTCGCTGAAGCTCTGCTTTCTGTGCTCTCTTGTGTTCATCGGCCGTCCCTCGGTGTGGTCATGCCGGTTCCAGCAGGCAGCTTTTGGGACAAGCTTTGTCCTTTGTATTTCTTGCCTGCAAGTGAAGACAATTGTGGTTCTGGCAGCGTTCCGCTCAACCCGGCCTGGTGCCGGAGCCCTTATGAAGTGGTTTGGTCCCGGAGAGCAGAGAGGAAGTGTTTGTGTCTTTACATCCATACAGGTATTGCACTACTACATAAATCTTACTTTTACTCTACACAACATTTAATTACATGTCTCTTAATAGCGTGTGTCCCTGGTAAAATGTTTGTGTTTTGAGTTGAGACCTTGATGAACCAGTGGATTAAAGAAAAACGATACCATTGTAAATCCTTTTAAAACATTGTGGAATACATTTTTTGTATACGATAAATGTGCACAACGTACAATTAAGAAATTATAATAAAACAAAATATATTTTTAATTTAAATTTTATTTTAATTACCTGATTACCATGAATGATATAAAATGTATTAATTTTCATATTCATAGGTTATCATCTGTATTATTTGGCTGTCACTCAGCCCTCCTGAGCCTCAACCTGACTTGAAGATCCCAGGCTTACAGGTTACTCTGAAGTGTGCAATGGCCTCTGTGGTAGGTTTCTCCCTGGTGCTGGGCTACATTGGCCTCCTGGGCTGCACCAGCCTCCTTCTAGCCTTTCTTGCCAGGAAACTCCCAGACAACTTCAACGAGGCCAAGCTGATCACCTTTAGCATGCTGATTTTCTGTGCCGTCTGGGTGGCTTTTGTTCCTGCTTATGTAAGTTCCCCTGGAAAATATGCAGTTGCTGTGGAAATTTTTGCCATTCTAGCCTCAAGTTATGGTTTATTGTTCTGTATGTTTGCTCCAAAATGTTTCATCATTCTACTGAGGCCAGAGAAAAACACCAAGAAGCATCTGATGGCCCGCTAGATATTTTGGCCAGGATTCCCCCAGATTTTGCAATGTTTAAATACCTCGAACAACAAACTATAAATCTAATTTAATGTGTACTGTTTGTTATTTAGAGGGAAATTTATTTTGTAAAAAGCAATAACACAACCCATAACTTACATAGAATGTACTTTCATAATATTATGTGTTTCAGACATAAGTTTTCTTCAATTGTAAAAAAAAAACTTATTGCTAAAAGTTGAAGCTACAACAACACAAAACACATCTTGCTAATACGTTTTGTGCACCTGTGAATATTTGCATGTGATTATCTTGTACATATATATATATATATATATATATATATATATATATATATATATATATATATATATATATATATATGCTTCTTGGATTTCTATGTCTTGTTTATGCAATCTAAAAACAATATGTAGAGAAGTAAACAAATAGTCTTAATTGAGCATAATGTCAAAGTACCTTCCAATCTGTATTCTGTATTTAAACAGCTACTAAATGTATATTGTATACATATCAAAGCTATATAAATGTAGCTAGTGAAAAGAGCTTAGATGTGTTGAACGTAATTTTAAAGTTTTACACTGCTTCTTTTAAAGTCTTTTGCTGCCATCTGCTGTTTGTATACCAAATGTACTATTTCAGCATTCAATAAAGTTAATAGAATAAGAATAGTTGGAAATTCCTAAAACAAATAATTCCTTGTTCTATCTATCTATCTATCTATCTATCTATCTATCTATCTATCTATCTATCTATCTATCTATCTATCTATCTATCTATCTATCTATCTATCTATCTATCTATCTATCTATCTATCTATCTATCTATCTATCTATCTGGCTATCTATATCTTTTTTTAAAATGAATGCACTAAATTTGTGATTTGACCATTTAAAGATACATGTATGTTCTATAATATTTCAATTATTGTTAATTTTTATTTTGCTTCATTTCATTACGTCAAGTAAAATTTAATTCAATGTATGTCAGAAACCTCAAACATTTTCCAGAAACCACAACTCCATAGATGTTTTTAAACACAAATGTACCTTTATTTAGTGACAACAATTAATATTTGAATTAGTTGTTCGGAAGCTGCTCCAGCGATTTTTTAAAGTAATATTATACCAAACAATTTACATTCAAATACAAAATTTATTAGCTGATTACTATATTTTGTTAGCTAATATGCTAGATTTTACATAAACTAAATTTTTTGTTCTTAACTCCCCTCACTCAATAACATTTAATAACAGTCAGCTTATTCATTTTACTCCAAAAAATGTGTTCATGTTCATGTGTTGCATTAACACGTGTTTCATGTGTTAATGCAACAGCCACAAACATTGATCTTTGTATATGGATATAAATGTGTGAAACAATGTAAAGTATCACATAACATAAAAGGAAAATGACATACCAGAAGTATATCATGTGATATAAAAAAAGAAATGTGTTAGTTTTTTTCTTCAATATTCAGCCATCTTTACTCTGGCATCAAACATTTTAATTAACTGCAAAGAAATGATCTCTTCAGCACCTCATGAGCTATTTCAGGTTTCCTGTTTGTAAGAAGTTCAAAACATGTGGACATTTTTTTTTTTACCTAACCATGCTTAAAATAAACATATTTTTAACCCTAACCTCATCAGTAGGGATTTTTCTTTGTTTTCGTAATGAAATTTTCTGAGGGCTCCACAGATTAGCCACATTTCAGGTAGAATTTATGTCAATGGCCCAACAATCAGTTGTGCAAGACTTTATTCATGAGTGACAACAATGATGTCACTGGTGAAAGATGATGCCCAGTTTTTACTTTGAAAAAGTGTTGAACAGAGTTTCTTGGTTGGGTAAGAAAACAATGCAAAATTTTAGCTGACATGCATAACATGATATTTAGTGTAAAGCTAACACTGCACATTGACCTGCACATACTATCACCCTGTGTAAGATGGTGGTGGCAGAATCACGTTCTGGATGTTTTTCTCAGTAGAAAAGCTGGGTATTTAAAGCAAGGATTCCTGGAGCTAATACAAGGCAGTCCTCAAGTAGAAGCTGTTTTAGGCTACAGAAGTATTGAGAAACCTTTACTAGCCACAATTTTATTACTCCACCCCTCTTCCCATCAGAGCTTTCTTTGTATTTCTTTCTGGTCTCAGCAGAATGATGTAACATTTGGGTCCAAATAGCGCCACCAAAAGGCCAAAGCTGGAAGCCAAGATGGCAAACACCTCCACTGCATCTGCATATTTGCCAGGTGAGCTGACATAGGCAGGAACAAAGGCCACCCACACAGCACAGAAAATCAGCATGCTGAAGGTGATCAGTTTGGCCTCGTTAAAGTTGTCAGGAAGATTTCTCGCCATGAATGCCAGCACAAAACTAAGAATAGCCAATATGCCAATGTATCCCAGTAACACGGAAAAACCGACAGTGGAGCCAACTACACACTCATAAACTATCTTATCATTGTGGTATTTGGTGTTTTTATTTGGAGAAGGAGAGGAAGATACAAGCCAGGCAGTGCAGATCGCTGCTTGAACAGATGTGAGAACTAGAACTGTTCCTCTCTGCTGTGACGCACCAAACAACTTGAGACTGCCTCCACCTCCTGGCTGGGAGGCTTTGAAAACAGCAAGAACAACCATGGTTTTCACCAGAATGCACGAGACACAAAGAACAAAGCTGATCCCAAATGCTGCGTGTCTTAGTTGACATGTCCACAATCTGGGTCGTCCAATAAACAGAAGTGAACACAAGAAGCACAATTGAAGTGAAAGCAACAGGTTGAAACTGAGTTCTGAATTGTTTGCTCGTACAATAGGTGTACTACGGTGATAGATGAAGATGCCTAGAACAATTGCACAGATAAATGTGCCCAGCAATGAGGCTGCTGTTAGGCAGATCCCTAAAGGTTCCTGGTAGGAGAGGAACTCTGTTTTCTTAAGAACACAGTGATCTCTTAGTGGGCTGGACCAGAAGTCCTCTGGACAGCTGAAGCACTCTAAGGAATCTGACAAAAAAGAAATAAAACAAAGTCAGATCACGCAGGTGTGAAACATACAAAGCCAATAATAAAAAGAAACCCTACAAACACAGGAAAACTCACTGGTTTCATTACTGATCTTTCCCTCAGAGCAAGGGATGCAGTCAAAACAGCATTCAGGTTGCCTCTTCTTTCTCACCACACGGGTACCTGGAGGACAGTTCTCACTGCACATTGACCGAGGTGGCTAAAAAAGAAAATAAGTAGATGTTTTCCCTAAAAGTGACTTCAAAAGTTAAAACTATGACAAAATAAAAGTTGTAACCTTTTTAGATTTAAAGTTCCAGAAGATTTTGTCTCCATCAAGTGTGAATTGTTCCCCATTGAAAGCTGACATTTTAACATTGCCAACATTTTGAACTTTTGTTCGCCCGTCAGGGAGCCAGGCCCAGTTCATAATATCATATATTGGTAAGGCATCCCCATTCTCATCAAATGACACTTGATCGCCAAAAGATGTTTTAAAACTAACCCTTTCCAGATAATACACAAGCTAACGAATGACAAATCAGAAAAGGGTAAAGCATAAATTAAATAATCAGCATAATGTGCATATTGCTAAAAGTGAGTGTTGATATCTAAACATACGACCAATCAGAAATAATCTTGAGTCATTTTCAAGAAAAAGTTTATACATGTTGCTGATATATAGAGAAAACCTGACAACAACTAACACCTCACTTACAGTGACACATATAGTAAATCTACAATGTATTTGATGAAATCTTCTGTAATTAGTATGAGTTATTAATAATTATTGTGTTATTATATAAAAAATAGGCAAAGTGTATTGTACCTGCCATGGTTCAAGGGTTTGCAAAGTTGCACAGCCTTCCTTGTTAAATGGCCCTTTTCCTGGTTTACACTTTAATATTTCGTCAAGGCCATATGCTAGTGCATAGACCGCTTTGTAGACATTGTACTCTGACCTCAGATCAGAAACGTCCAGGAAATCAGTCTCCACAGCCTCTAAATCCTCATCTCCAAAGCAAATCTTTCCACCATTCTCAACCCAGCCGGTTGGAACTGGTTCAAATCTACAGTGAAATGTGTATTCCCAAAACTGGTTAACCTGAAAAACACAAAAGAAGCATGTTAAAGATCAATTATTTTATCATTATGATAAAAAAAAATACAACACTTAGTATGTAAAGTGTCACCATGCTATTTTCAAAGCTGTTGTTGTGTTTGAGGTCAGCTCGTGTTTGTAGCAAGAAATCCCTGAGCCCTGGTATCTCTCCTCGACGGATAGCGATGCCCAAAGTTCCTCCAAGGTACGGCATGAGGTCAGGGGCCTGAAGCACGGCAGCTGTAGACCATGCTTCACTCGCCAACCACTGAAGGCCCATCAGGTTCTGTCTTACCACCTATATATGTGTAAAATCAGTTAATTCACACATAATCGATATATTAAATTACAATAGATCAAAGATTATACAGGAAATTGAATTTACAACCAGTCAGCAAAGGTAATCAGATATGTTAGTAAAGATTGAATTTTAGTAAGGTTCCGAACATTCTTTAAACCATTTTTAAAGAAATTGTCTGTTAAATTGTTTGCCACCAGTAATACAGAACCTCTCTAACCGCTCGTTGAAACTGAGACAAAATTTGTGACCACAGATTATCAACATCTCTTAAAGCTAGTTAAAACGTCTTCTCAGTCATGCATATTGTCTTATATCAATTGCATGCTTTTTTCTTTTAAATAAATCAATATATTTTGTCAAATAGATATAAATACATTTTAAAACCAACCTCCTCCATGAGATTAATAATCTGGCCCTCATGTGCAAACACAATAACCACACGGGCGGTGGATTCCCTCATCACATCCACAATCCTCCTAAATTCAATTAAATCCTTTTCCCATGGCAAGACCTCCAAATATGCCAGACAGCCTCCCCCAGACACACCCAGATCAGAGTGAAAGGATCGGGCGGCGTGAAGACCATAATCATCATCGCTTATCAGCAAACCTGCCCAAGTCCAGTCAAAATGTTTCATTAATTGAATCATAGCACGCATCTGAAAATGAACAGAAAAACAATTTAAAAAGCCTTTACTTTTGTATATAGTTAGACTCAAAATTGTTCATGCCACCCCTTTTATTTCATTTAATCATAGAGTTTGTTTCTGATTGGATGTAAAACAGACATTTCCCAAATATGTAAAGAAAATAAATACATATATATATATATATATATATATATATATATAAATATATATATATATATATATATATATATATATATATATATATATATATATATATATATATGTTGCACAGATAGGGCCCAACCTAATTAATTTATATATATATATATATATATATATATATATATAGGTTTGAGGTTGGTAACTCCCAATTCCATTAACATAATCTGTAACTCCTTCCACATACTCTGTGTTGGACTCTCCAAAACAATAATATTAATTTTATTCAGAAGAAACATGTTAGGTAAATTGACAGCCAAACTGTACATACAAATCTACATTTGTGTTTAAATTGAAAAACTTGTTTGGTTTAGCTATACAAAACTTCTCTTTAATGTATTACTATTTTCATTTCAGATTGTTTACCTGGAAAGTATCGCTTGGGATTGTCCGAAAGAAAGATGGAAACTTCTGCCGATCACTTAAACATGCGCATGTTGCAAAATAACTCACCTATTGAAAATACAAATTATATGTCCTTATAACTTTTCAAAGCAAAACAGTAAACAACTGTTTCAGTTATGAAATTTAACATATCATAATCTCTTATTAGATTGTAGAGCTAAACACTTACCATAGGCACTCTGTACAAACCTAAGACAGTGGAGATAGCAATGGTGCGTGTAGAGGAAGAGTCTCCAACAATACCCATAACTGGAGGGCTTCCCTTACAGGTCTCATTCAATATAATATACTCCTCTTGACCGCTGATTAAAGCCAGTGCTGCACGAAACCCAATTCCAAGAGTGAGGCAGTTGTCGTACAGACTGTATCCTAAAGTCACGTTCGGCAAAAGCTGAGGGTTTCTGTTGATCTCATCAATAGCAAAGGCCATGGTCTGTGCTTGTCTAAACCCTAAGAGATCAAACCTGACACAAAGATACAGATGTGGGACACTGATACTGAAAACATAACAGTCATGTTTGTTAACTGAGAATTAAGATTTAGGAAGCAAGGTAATCAATGTATTTCATTTTATATATAGATATATATTTATTATATTTACCTTTTCTTTAACAGTGCACTGCACACACTTACCCATGACATGTAAGCTGTTGTGGCTCCGCAATAAAGGACTGGTCGTGAAACACAGAGAAGAAGTGGACCTGAAACAGTCCACCGAGCACCAGGTCCCCTGGCTTGTGCATACCGTTTAGATGAAATCGTCCCTGTAAATTACAGGAGGAGGAGAACACAGACAGGGGCTCAGAAAAAGAAGCATAGAAAAACAGCATTAGGAGATAGAATAAGCATGCATGCTTCAGTATTTGCATGAAATTCATTAGGTTGGGCCCTATCATTGTGTTTCAGTGTTTTCTTGAATATTTTTATGGACTTGGAGTGTTATATACCTTCAACCAAGGCTGATATAGAACAGTGGGCAGGGCCTGTATGCATTTCAAGCTTAAGTGCTAAACACTTAACAATCTTATGAATACCTTTCAAAATTTTCCATTTTATTGTGCCTCTACAAAGAAATAAATACTTTGTCTAAACATCTAAATGTATGTATCCCTCCCAATTTTTAAACAGAGAAGACAAGAATCTCTGTATTTTTCAAAATTATTCACTCATATACAAAAGATTTACAAATATGCTGCGATACTTTTGGGGCTTCTCAAAATAAAACAATACAGTAATTGAAAAAGGATGAAAAGACACATAGCTTGTCTTATTTTGCTTGGGTACACTCTTTTAAAATAAAGATATTTTGAGCATATATTGATCGTGTGGCAATTGTGAGGTACATGCTTTTAAAGGAATTAAAGTTCAATTTCATGTTTTCCTGAAACTGGATTAGGTTAAACTGTCCCCAGTAGAGACAGGACTAAGGTCAAAATAGCTTTCGTAGTAATAATTATGAAACTATTTAAACTTTTTATAGGTGTCACTCTGCCCTGCGATGGACTGGCGACCTGTGCAGGGTGTACTCCTTCCTCTCGCCCGTTGTAAGCTGGATAGGTGTCATCGATACTATCTTCATGTAATATTGTGCAACATTGATTTAATAGAGTGCTATGTTTAGTGTAGCACATGCACTGTTTTAGTGTTATTTTAAATTACAAGGAGCACTTAAGTATTTTTTTTTGCAAAAACATTGTCGACAAGCAGTCCTATTTACTGTACAAATATACATTTTAAATGTTGGTAAAAGATTGCGCGCTGCTCTATGGTTATGTTGCATTAGTGTCTTTTGGGAAAAAGATCATGTATGATGAAGATGATGTGTATCACCATCAACAATGATGACTTTTTTCTGATACTTTTTAAAAAATTTCAGTTGTTTATTGAACGTTTATTTTTTCAAGGGCGGATTCTTTATGTTATTTTATGATACCTTTAGGCATTTCAAATTATAATTTGCTGCCTACTCTCTATTTATGTTGTCAATTCTGAAAGTCCAGGAAGTTATATATATATATATATATATATATATATATATATATATATATATATATGCATATTTAATATATATATATATTTTTCATTGTTGTTTTTTTTTTCATTTTATTTTGTTTGCTTAGATGTTTTAATGATCTCCCAAGCAAGTATGTTGATTATCAGTTCTATAGGCCAGTGGTTTAAAACTCTTTGTATTAGTTTGGTTATATCAAGTATATTATTTGTCTAAAGTGAAATTGGAAATAGTGACAGAAGTCGACATTTGTAATTTTAGGTAATTTAAAAAGGTAATCATGTGCCACTGCACAAAAAAAGAAAAAAAAATCATTCATATGTAATATGCATACAACATTTCTGAAAAATAAATAAATAATAAAATAATATATATATATATATATATATATATATATATATATATATATATATATATATATATATATATATATATATATATATATATATATATATATATATGGCTTTTAGTAAGACAGTCCAATTGAATCAGTCCAAATTCCAGCCAGAGGTCTTTTACATAAGGTTTTAATGTTCTCTCTCTGCTTTTATTGGTTTTTAACATGCACTTTCAAAAACAAAAGCCTATATTGACATACTTCCACAAATACAATCACAAAAATGCATCCACATATCGAATCATATTATTTGTACATGTAAAACCAACAATGTCAGATAAGGTGTAGAAAGTAGAATTCTTGCAGTTGGAACTATAACAATTCAATGGCTTCGCCCCATGACCGCTTTCTTTGTATTTCTTTCTGGTCTCAGTAAAATTATGTAACATTTAGGTCCAAACAGCGCCACCAAAAGTCCAAAGCTGGAAGCTAGGATTGCAAACACCTCGACTGCGTCTGCATGCTTGCCTGGTGAGCTAATATATGCAGGTATAAAGGCCACCCAGACTGCACAAAAAATAAACATGCTGAAGGTGATGAACTTGGCTTCATTAAAGTTGTCAGGAAGGTTCCTTGCCAGAAATGCAATCAGAAAACTGAGGATAGCCAGTAAGCCAATATAACCGAGTAACAAGGAAAAACCAACAGTTGAACCGACAACACACTCATAAATGATCTTGTCGTTCTGGTACTGAGAATTTTTATTTGGTGCTGGTGAATTGGTTATAAGCCAAACGGTGCAGATTACGGCCTGAACAGAGGTGAGAACTAAAACTGTTCCTCTCTGCTGTGCCACACCAAACCACTTGAGACTCGCTTCACCTCCTGGCGTTGTGGCTTTGAAAACAGCCAGAACCACCATAGTTTTCACCAGGATACACGAGACACAAAGAACAAAACTAATCCCAAATGCTGCATGCCTCAGCTGACATGTCCACAATCTGGGTCGCCCAATAAACAGCAAAGAACATAGGAAACATAGTTTAAGCGACAGCAATAACTGGAAACTGAGTTCTGAGTTGTTGGCTCGTACAATGGGTGTACTGCGGTGATGAATGAAGATGCGTAGAACAATTGCACATATAAAGGCACCCAGCAATGAGGCTGCTGTTAAACAGATCCCTAAAGGTTCCTGGTAGGAGAGAAACTCTGTTTTCTTAGGTACACAGCCATTTCGCTTGAGGTTTGGCCAAAAATCTTCTGGACAGCTAAAACACTCCAAGGAATCTGACAAAAAGAACAACAAAGTGTAATATAAAAAAGTTATATAAAGAATTTTAAACACCTTACTAAATATTCAGTTTTTAATAATCAAAATGCTAACATATTGATTTCTAGTGTAAATTTGTATCTTACTAAAAGGGGATGGATTTAACTAAATGAATTCAATTAATTAATCCAATTAAATTATATCATTTAACAAAAGTTAAAATAATGAATTTTAAATACACCACATATTATCGACTTGTTATTGATTGCTGCTATATCCTTTGGGTCCTCCTTATGGCCCAGGCTCTAATTTAGCCTTGGCTTGTAATTTTCTCACATATGGTTACTTTTTTGTTGGACACACAGTAGCAATGATTCCAGACTCTATGATGTTTTGGTTTTTTGCAAAGAAGGAATTCCCAAACAAAGACACAGTGTGCTCTAGGCTTTGCAGTATAATGTCAAATAATTCATTTTGAAACTCAATTATCCAGAGATCATTTTCCAAAAGCTTTATCTAAGTTCTAACTTCCAAACTTTGTTCTGGTCCTCATAATTTATTTATGAGCAACCTTGCATGAAATTTTGAATTGTACAGCGTCTTTCCAATTCAGCAGAATTGCATTTTCACATCAACAGCAGCAATAATCTGTTGTTCGCTCAATGATGAAATTTAAGGCTTTTTATGTAAGTTATTTTTGTCTCCTGACGTCGTCTTTCAAGGTCAACCTGTTTTAATTCCACAACTAAATAGATTTGAGCTGTTTCTTTTTTAATGATCGCCACTTATAATCTATTTTTTCACTGTAGAATAACTGGTTTCAGATTCTATTAAGACCTAAATGTCTTAGTTCTGAAGGCCCCATGTTTTAGACAGGACAAATCATTGAGTAACAATGTTTTCTACCAGAAGCAACCAATACATTTCATTACAATGTTTTTATTTCTCTTTTTTTATGGTATTTTGTACCATACAATTTAAATGTATTATCATCAATAAATTGTAGGTTGCTTATGTTTAGGGTTTTCCTATTTGTCTTTATTTTTCTTAGATGTGTTATCAGTTGAATAATTGCTTCGGGTTAGTGTAGTTTTTCAAGTTCTGTTTTTTTATTAGATCATAATTTTTGCATTTCTTGGGTCTAGCAATTGTTTTCCTGTTAGATTATGTCATGCTTGTTTCCACCTTGTTTACTTGCTTCCATACTCTGCCTGCCTACTCTCTCTTATCTCCAGGTGTTCTCTATCTTCTTCCTCCTTTGCTGGATTCTCTCTCATGTTTCACTGTGTTGTTGTAAGTTTTTCTTTTGTTCAATAGACTGACCACAATCAGAGTAACAATGTCCTTTTGGTGTTTTGGTCCGATCCCTGCTTGCTCCATGAACTTTATTAGCGTAATTTATATTGTTATAAAACATGCATTCTTCCAAAAACGGTTACTTCAGACTATCCTGCCTTTTTAACATCTGCACACACTATGCTTCATTTATAAAACAATACTTTGTACTAAATACAGTGAAATATAGACATTCACCTGTCTTATTATTGACCTTTCCTTCAGAGCAAGGGATGCAGTCAAAACAGCATTTTGGTTGTCCCTTCTGTCTCACTATGCGGGTACCTGGAGGACAGTTCTCGCTGCACACTGACTGGGGTGGCTGTAAAAGAACAAGTACATGTCACTTTATTTCAGATTACGTGCAAGCGTTATAGCAATGAAAAAAACAAAGGTGAAAATAACCGTTTTAGATTTAGAGTTCCAGAAGATTTTTTCTTCATCAAGTAGGAGTTGTTCACTATTCAAATCTGACATTTTAACCACTCCGACATTTTGAACCTGTGTTCGTCCATCAGGAAGCCAGAGCCAGTTCATAACATCATATATTGGTAGAGCATCACCATTCTCATCAAATGACACTTGATCACCAAATGAAGTGGTGAAATTAACCCTTTCAAGGTAATACACAAGCTAATAGACAGTATATGAGAGACAAAATTGGAAAGATTTAAGATTGTAAAAACTGTTTTTATTACTATACACACAGACATACATATATATATATTCAATAAATTCCAGAGCCATACATCTCATTTTACAGATTTGCTTGTTTTTCAATTGAATTTTGCTTTGTAATTGGAACTTGTGAAGAAGTCAATACACTCAGTTTGTTTTACCTGCCATGGTTCAATTGTTTCCAAAGTTGCACAGTTTTTCTCTTTAAAAGGCCCACTTCCCGGTTCACATTGTAGCAAATCATGAAGAGCATATGCCAGCGCATACACCGCTTTGTACACATTATATTCGGGTCTGAGATTAAAAATATCTAAGAACTCAGTCTCAACAGTTGTTAAATCTTCATCTCCAGAGCAAACCTTTCCCCCATTTTCAAGCCAACCTGATGGAGCTGGTGCAAATCTACATTGAAAGATAAACTCCCAAAACTGGCTTACCTGAAATGCATCAAAACTTTAGTTGAACCAATAACGTATTACTTGTAAAAAATACTATAGTTGAACCTTACCATGCTATTTCCATAGCCGCTGTTTTGCTCTATATAAGGATTTATTTCTAACAGGAAGTCCCTGAGGCCTGGTATCTCTCCCCGTCTGATAGCGATGCCCAATGTGCCACAAAGATATGGCATGAGCTCAGAGATCTGAAGCACTGCAGCTGTGGACCAGGCTTCACTTGCCAACCACTGAAGGCCTGTTAAGTTCTGTTTAACCACCTATTTATGGACAAAATATACAGTCAAATTGTCTTTAAACTGTTAATATATGCACTCTAAAGAATCTACACAATCTATATCTTCAAAGTTCTATAATGTCTTCATTTCTGTTCCTCTTTAACCTCTGATTGCACCTGATCATGTAAATTTAGCTACCTCTTCTATGAGATTGATCATGTGGCTTTCATGTGCAAACACAATAACCACCCGGGCTGTAGAGTTCTTCATCATATCCACTATCCTCCTCAGCTCTGGCTGCTTGTTGTCCCACGGCAACACCTCAATGTAGGCCAGGCAGCCTTCATTAGACACAGTCAGATCAGACTGAAATTTTCTGGCAGCATTTAGCCCATAATCATCATCGCTTATCAGCAATCCCACCCAAGTCCAGCCAAAGTGTTTTAGGATTTGAATCATTGCATTCACCTGGGTAGGAATGGCATAAGATTATCAGAGAATTTTTTTTTGTTGAAAATCAGACAAGACAGTTTTATGGGAAAAACATGTTAATCTGTATCTTTTTTCTTCTTTTTATAAAGAAAGCTGATTTGTTTAACTTATCATCATCATCAACATCATCATCATCATCATCATCATCATCATCATCATCATTATCTATGAAGAGATTTACCTGGAAAGCATCACTTGGTATCGTTCTGAAGAAGGACGGAAACTTCTTATTGTCACTTAGACAGGAACATGTGGCAAAATAACTCACCTGTGAAAAATATACTTTTTACACCCTTATATGTTTTCTAAACTAACTATTTCACTCCAAATATTGAAAATGAAAAAATTCAAAACAATCAAAAAAAAACAATTACATGGTTATGGTGTACACTTACCATTGGCACTCTGTACAAACCTAACACAGTGGAAATGGCAATGGAGCGTGTAGATGAAGAGTCCCCCACAATCCCCAACACTGGAAGGCTCCCTTTACAACTTTCGTCTATTACAATTTGCTCTTCTTGACCACTTATTAATGCCAGTGCTGCACGAAATCCAATTCCAAGCTTGACACAGTTATCATAGAGACTGTAGCCCAAAGTGATGTTGGGTAGGAGCTTGGAGTTTTTGTTTATCTCATGAATTGCAAAAGCCATGGTTTGGGCTTGTCTAAATCCTAGAACATCAAAACTAAAACCATAACACAACTACTTAGTTTACAACAACAACAACAACACATAAAACTTAAATCGACATTTTGTATAGTAAAATACAAATGCATTTAGAGCACCTTGAGCCTTTTTCTAATCTTTCACACTTACCCATTGCAAGTAGGATGATGAGGCTCAGCTGTAAATGACAGATCAGGAAAGACAGAAAAAAAATGTATTTCAAACAATCCTCCCAGTATTATATCACCAGCCTTGTGCAAACCACTAAGACGAAACTGTCCCTGTGACAGACAGGACGACGGCTGAGGAGGTGGAATGGCACAGTAAAAACAGAATGAGTGCAACAGTAGCAAGAGCAGTCTTTTGTCTTTAATGGAACACATTACTTTAATGTTGCCGTCTCTCTCTTCAAACGCTTTGGATTGTTTTTATCTTGTCACCCCCCCTCGCTTTTATTGACCTTCTAATGATGTAATCCACCAATAGGTATAGAAGAGGAAGCCTAAAAAATACCCAATTAAAATCTAGTTGGGTTTAGACTGACTTTACACATTTAACAATGCATGTAGGTATCATACTACAAAAACAGCTATTGCAACATTTAATATCATAACTCATCTATGTATAACGTCAATTGTTGGGGCACAAATTTTTATAAAAGATGTTTAAAATAGGACACGGCCAGGGTGCAATGAAAAATTAGATCTAAAGAGAAAATTAGTACGGCTGACCTTCCATCTATTCAAAGGACGCAAACTAGTTCAACTCTGAACTTCCAGTCAGCTCAAATTGGACAAGATTAAAAATTTACAACCAAATTTGAAAGCTACTATGCTGTGAAACAAAATAAAACTTTTTGCACTGTCAAAACAATCTTTTTTTGTTATTTCTTTAAGCATGTATAATTTATAAATATATGCATTCAATGTTTGCAAATACAGGTACATATTTTTCTATTATTCTTATTTAATTACCTCTAATGTTTATATATTTATAATATATGTGTTTATGCTAAGACCATTTGAAAACAAGGTCATATTCCTTGTTTGTGTGCCTAATACTGTACTTAATAATCTGGTGGTCTGCATGTTGTTTAATCTTCATATGTTTTAGGGGAATGTTTGAAGGTTCAATATGAGAACTGCAGAAGCTTCATCGGTCCGTAGGTCCTCCAGTCTGGTGTAGCTTGGGGGGTTAGTGCCAGTCAAAATAAGAAAGTGAAAAATTATTTCAGATTTTCTGCGAAAAAATACGTGACCAGTAAAATAAGACGAATTTACATAATTCTGCATTTTCTTAGCTGCTATTTATGCAATAAACATGCGGGTTTTTAAGAATTAACCCCTGTCCCCCCTCAACGCCCTTTCCTTGATTTTGCGGATTTTCTGCAATCGCAGAGTCGCGCTTTTCTGGAGGGACTGAAACGGGCAACAGTATAACACAAAGTCAGACTTTTAAAAGACACATTAACTTTCCAATTTTTATAAATATCTTTTTAACTTATCACATTTGTATATGTCCTATTTAAATAGCTTCTTTTAATTTAGAAAACATACTCATTTTCAATAAAAATTCACCTTTATTTTAGACATAACTATTCAATATCCTGAACAGAGGAAATATAGACACATTTTAGCATACATCTTCTATCAGACATAATAGTCAGACATGTTACTATTAAACTGTCCTCTAGATGACAGCAGCAAACCATGACATAGGGAGAATGCAGTACTGTGGACTGCATCTTCTATGTATTGAATTAGTGCATAGATTTTACACATATTTATTTACTCAAATTGATATGCATTTAATTTACACAGGAAAGCTTCTCCTTTATATTTGGAAAGGCAATGCTCACATGTATTGATTTCGATCATGAGGGATTGCTATAAAGTCAACGACAACACAAGCCATTATTTCTGTCTAATGATTCCAGAAGAGTGAATGCTGCAAGTCAGTGACCTGATGCAACCTTATGGGGTTCCTTAAATTAGAAATTTTTTCAAAACTGATTTGTAATGATGTATCTAGGATTTGAATTGATTGTCTTTTAAAGTGCCTTGAGACGATATAAATTAACTGATTCTTGATCCTTGATCATGAAAATGTTGTAATCATACAGAAAGGTAATGTATAGAACAGTCAAGCCGACATGTTTGATTGTTAGTATTTTGCTTATCATGATGGTATGTGAGGTAGTTCCCTTACATGCCTCCTCTGACACACGTCACTGAAGCCCATTAATCCAAAACTTACAATAACTCTGATTTTCTGATACATTTAAGATTTTTTTAAACTAACAGTTGATTGAGGAATATTTTGTCAAGAACATGTGTTACTGGATTTCATTATTATTCTGTAATGGCACCACAAGTTATATGGAGGGGTGGCCTAACATTAATACAAGTGAAACCTATACCTAAAAGGCATTTTTTTTTATTCTAGTGGTTGTGTGTAATACTTAGGATTTGGTATATCGGCCTATAATAGCCTTCTTTGTATTCCTGTCTGGTTTGAACAGAATGAGATAACATTTAGGTCCAAAAAGTGCCACCAAGAGACCATAACTTGAGGCAAGGATGGCAAATATCTCCACTGCATCTGCATATTTTCCTGGGGAGTTAATATAGGCCGGAACAAAAGCCACCCACACTGCACAGAAGATCAGCATGCTGAAAGTGATGAGTTTTGCCTCATTGAAGTTGTTGGGAAGGTTCCTCGCCAAAAACGCAAACAAAAAGCTAGCAAAAGCCAATAAACCGATGTATCCCAGCAACATAGCAAAAGCAAAGGTGGACCCGACTGCACACTCATAAACTATTTTGTCATTGTGGTACAGGGTATTTTTATAGGGAGCAGGTGAGGAAGAGACAAGCCAAGCAATGCATATAGCTGCTTGAATGCAGGTGAGAAACAGAACTGTTCCTCTCTGCTGCATGGGTCCAAACCACTTAAGATTGTCTCCACCTCCTGCCTTGGAGGCTTTGAACACAGCCAGAACCACCATGGTTTTAACCAGGATGCATGAGACACAAAGCACGAAGCTGATCCCAAATGCTGCATGTCTCAATTGACATATCCATAGCTTGGGTTGTCCAATAAACAGCAATGAACAAAGGAAGCACAGTTTAAGTGACACTAGCAGCAAAAAACTCAGCTCTGAGTTATTTGCTCTAACTATAGGGGTCCTGCGGTGATAGATGAAAATCCCTAGAACAACAGTGCAGATAAATGTGCCCAACAGTGAGGTGGTTGTTAAACATAATCCCAGAGGTTCCTCATAGGAGAGGAACTCTGTTTTCTTTGGAATGCAGTGATCGCGATGAGGACTAGACCAGAAATCCTCTGGACAGCTGAAACACTCCAGGGAATCTGGCAAAATGAACAAAAACATGAATTTCAGTCATATTCAATAAATCAGAATACATGTTTTGAAAAGTACCATTAAAAAAATCCTTTATTAGC
>JAVLVB010000318.1:1267451-1287222 GCA_032876305.1 Orestias chungarensis | reverse complement strand
ATATATATATATATATATATATATATATATATATATATATATATATATATATATATATATATATATATATATATATATATATATAATACCTTGATAACGCGCATAAAAAGCATTACCACCTACTGGTCTTGTTACTGATCTTCCCCTCAGAACAGGAGATGCAGCTGAAACAGCATTCAGGTTGTCTTCTTTCTCTGGCCATCCGAGTGCCTGGAGGACAACTTTCACTGCAAACTGAACGGATTGGCTGGCAAAAAAAGAAAAACATTGTGTTTTTTACATTAACTGATTGAAACGACATCTAAAAGAGCTTTGCAAAATATACCTTTTTTGAATCTGTGTTCCAGAAGATTTTGTCCTCCTTTAGTGTGAGTTCTTGACCTGCAGAGTCCAATTTCTTCACTTCACCAACATTTTGCATTAAAATTTTTCCATCAGGCTGTCGCAGCCAGTTCATCACATCATATATCGGCAGGACATCACCGTTTTCGTCAAATGAGACCTGATCACCGAACTGAGTTGTGAAGTTGATCTTACGCAAATAGTGTGAAATCTATGAATTAAAGTAGTAATTCAGAAACGTTTCAATTGTCAATAGTGGGGACTTTTAACCGCAACTATCATAAGTATAAAAGCCTTATTGGTTAGTTAACTAAACAGGAGTATCATGACAGGACAACTATCCACAATTAATAAGCTATTGTTTTGTCATTCATTTGCACATCCTATTTATTCTACTATCAGATAATGGTATAGTTGTGATTTGTCACTAATTATTTTGCACAGTTGGACCTCCATTCGGATTCCAACCATAACCTTGGAGACGTCTGATCCAGCGGATACAGCTTTTATTTCCATTTGATCAATTTAAAAAGAGAATCCTTAAGGAAGTTGAAAACTTTCACTGAAAATACACCCCCTCCTTGAAGTAGTTTGTTTGTTTACTGTTTAGATAAAACTTCTGGGAGGAGCAGCAGCAGTGTGCTGTATACAAATTTAGGCAAATTATTTGGATTAAGGATTACTGTCCTCCTTAGATGTTTCTTCTAAATTATTTTTATGCAAACAAAACCTCCCAAGCAAAGCATTGGATTGAAGAATGATTACAGATAGATGATCACACCTGCCATGGCTGCACAGTCTGCAAATTGGCGCAACTATTTTTGAAAAAAGGTCCTTTGCCTTGCTCACACTTCAGCATGTCGTCAAGGGCATAAGCCAGTGCATAGACTGCCTTATAAACATTGTACTCAGGTCTGAGATTAGAAACATCCAAAAACTCTGTCTCTGCCAGTTCAATGTTTTCATCACCATTGCAAATAGATTCTTCATCTTCCCTGTCTGCTGGATTGAATTTGCAGTGAAATGTGTGCTCCCAGAACTGCCGTACCTGGACCACATTCAGAAACATGTAGAAAAAAACTTTCACCATCCAAATTAATTTCATTTATTATCTATGGCAGCTACAATTTTTAGACTCAAATTTTACCAAGTTATTTCCATGGTTGTCATTTCTATCAGGACGTATTTTCAAAAGAAAGTCCAAAAATCCTGGTATTTCTCCACGACGGATGGCGATGCCCAGCGTGCCGCTTAGGTATGGTATGAACTCATGTGTCTGGAGAACAGTGGCTGATGTCCAAGTTTCACTAGCAATCCACTGCCGACCAGTTACATTCTGCAGTGCCACCTGATAATATTAAATGTGCATTATCTGAGATTTCCATTTTCAGAGCAGCTTGTGTAATAATTTTAAGACAGAGGTGTGTCCTTCTTTAAGCAGCAATACAGATATTCGTATTAAGCAATGGGTTTATAACTTTCCCTTAACTCTTAAAAGTAGAAGTGTAGGTAAAACAATTGTTGCATCAAATAAGAAAAAAACCTAAGGACTATTCTTATTCTCTCCAAAGTTATATATTATGGTGGATTTTAAACTGAAATGGCACTTGATTTCTAACCTCCTCCATTAGTTGAATCATGTGAATTTCATGTGCAAAAACCATGACAACGCCAGCTGTTGATGTCTTTATCACGTTTACAATCCTCCTAAGTTCAGCTGGGTTACTGTCCCAAGGCAAAACCTCCAGGTAGGCGAGGCAACTTTTACCAGATTCAGCCAAGTCAGACTGGAAAGTTTGGGCAACATGACGTCCATAGTCGTCATCACTGACCAGCAGGCCAAACCATGTCCAACCAAAGTGTTTTAGAATATGAATCATGGCATGCACCTATATTGGAAATGAATCGGGAAATTAGTTTTTAAGTGGCAATAAAAATAAATAAAAACACAATATAAGTAGAGATAGGTTCTCAAATTAGAAATTATACTTCACCTGGAAAGCATCGCTTGGGATTGTTCTAAAGAAGGTAGGAAAGCGCTGCTGATTACTAAGGCAGGAACATGTGGCAAAATAACTCACCTACGAGAAACACAGGCGTTTATGGCATAATCAGACAAAATCAGATTCACAGTTTTGCAGTACAATACAAATTTGAAATACAAAAGAAGAGCCTGGTTAAACTTACAATTGGCATCTTGTATAAACCTAGCACATTTGCAATGGCAATAGAAAAAGTGGAATAGTGATCACCAATAATCCCCAGAACAGGAGGGCTTCCAGAACAGTTGTCCTGAAGCAGAAAGTGCTCCTCTTGGCCACTGGCCAGAGATAAGCCACCACTAAATCCAATAACAAGTGCACCACAATTATCATAAAGATTGTATCCCAGGGTCAAGTTTGGAAGAAGATAGGGATTTCTGTTGATCTCATCGATAGCAAAAGCCATGGTCATTGCGTGCCTGAACCCTAAAGTGTCAAAACTAGCACAAAGTATCAGTGAACACAATGCAACACAATGTATCACAAGTGAAACACAATGCATCAGTTGACAACCAAATAATACAATAATAATACTTGCAAGTTTATATGTTTTTTAATAATTTATTAGAAAAAACAAGTCATCTTTTGTTCCGGGAAATGAAGAATGTTTGTGATACTTACCCTTGGCAGACAGGCTGTTGTGGCTCCGATGTGAAAGTCACTTTGGGGAAAACAGAAGTATAATGGACCTCAAAAAGTCCACCAAGAACCACATCACCAAACTTGCGCATCTCATTCAGATAAAACCTTTTCCTTAAATTACATGTTGAGGGAATAGATAAGGTCACACAGTATATGAACACAAAGTAAACACTTAAGAGTGGACATATGTTCTGAAAAAAACCCATGGTTATCTTTACCCTGTCATATCTTTATCTTAGTTGTACGTTTCTTCATTTTATATGCTAAACGGTGCCATGTCTTTGGCATGAATCCTTTTATCGTTGAAGTTTCTAAGGACCAATAAGAAATCAAGGGGCAGGACATACAATAGAATGGAAGTTATATTGTATCAGTGTATAAAAAACTTACCATAACTGATCTAAAGTAATTACATTTTAATTTTATGTTATGTTAGAAAAAAATAAATATAAGGTTTATATATTATATATTCTATCTTTCTCCTCATACTTATTTTCTCAGATAAATCAGTTTTTCAGATTAGGTTTTTGCTCCACTGACACCTATTTCTTTACAAGTTTTAATTATAATACACTTTTGTTCTATTTTAACAAGGTCTGATGCTCCACATGGCAGCAACAGACTTTCATGTATTTTATGAAGGGCTTATCTGGTAGATCAACATATAGTTGTGTATAACTGTGAAGTATACATATACAAATTATGGTTTTATTCTGGAAATAAATGTATTTTTTCAATAAATGTCTGACATATTGCATGCATTTTTACTGAGACATTAGGTCAATACTTTGTGGAACTGCATCCTGGCAAATGAAGCTGCAAATCTTTTGCCGTATGTCTCTTCATGCTTTAAACAACTTGAAGAAGAACATTGCTTAGGCTGTTTTTCACAAATTAGCTCAAACGTTGTATAAAACCTCTGTGACATGTCTCAGACTACTTGCAAGAATTAGGGCTAGAATGGAAAAAGACAACATCGGTCCTGGCCTTTGCTGTGACCATCACATGGTTTCTTTTCTGTAAAGTTCCCCAGTAAACAGATTTTCTCATCTGCACTGTGTAGTTCTATAACATCGGCAGTGTTACTTGGGGACTTTTGGAATTTTGTCTGAATATTGCTCTACTTGCTTCTGCTGCTTTTTGTTGCGTCATATATACTGCCACTTTCTGACGTTACATTGAATTGTGCTGTAATGTTCAAAACCTAACTTGGAATTCTGTTTTATATTTTATAACTTTTAAAAACTCCTCCTCAACTTTATTCCTGCTCTGTCTGCTTTGTTTTTTTGTTGTTTATACTGATGTTTGTTCATTCCAGTTTTATGCTCGTAAAATCTGGAACAGTCTTCCTGAAGAGGTGAGAGAGATTTCAACTCGGCCGTTGTTCAAATCCAGTCTGAAAACACCCTTATTTAAATGTGCATATAGCAACTGAGAATATTATTACTATTATTATTACTATTATTTATTTTTTATTTATTTTTCTTTCTTTTAAATTCAAAGCTGATTTTTCTTTTAAAGAATAACCATCTGTGTGTAATTTATATGAGGGTTAAATTACACACAGGTGGTTTCCATTTACTAATTAGGTGAATGCTAAAGTGTTTGGTTATACTGGAGTTTTTTTAGGTTTTGAGAGGAGGGTGTGAACACAAATGTACAACCTAATATTTAGTGTTGGTTTATCATATAAGTTCCCCTCATAATAAGTTGGAGTGTGTGGTTTCTTCATAGGACGCTACTTATTCAATTTGTACTAATGAAGTTCTTTTTTCTAATCACTGGTTGTCAAATGAAGCACACATGATGTGCAAAATAAGCAAAACTGTCTCTTGCTTTCATAATATTACCTTAAATTTAATTGTTTACAACCCATCCAGATTTTAGTATTATTAAATTTCAGTTTATCTGTATAGCCCCAATTCACAAAAATGACATCTCAAGGCACTTTATAATATAATTTATTTTCAGTTAAATCATACATACATTATAGTTGATCCTAGTTATCGAACAATGCATCAAGTTATTTTAAAAGGTTTTATGTCTAAAGAAACGCAGCATGTTGAATCAAGTCATTTCCCTCAGCATTCCTTGTGATACTATAGAAGTTGATGCTGAAACTGGGTACAGTATACAAACTGCATATAGGTTCTTGCTCATTAATGACCTTGAATATTTATTAGAAGTATTTTGCCACTTATAATTTTAAAGATCTATGACCAATGACAGCTTTCTTTGTGTTTCTTTCAGGTCTTAGTAGAATTATGTAACACTTTGGTCCAAATAGAGCCACCAGGAGACCAAAGCTGGAGGCCAGGATAGCAAATACCTCCACTGCATCTGCATATTTGCCTGGAGAATTGATATAAGCAGGAACAAAGGCCACCCACACAGCACAGAATATTATCATGCTGAAAGTGATGAGCTTGGCTTCATTAAAGTTGTCAGGAAGATTTCTTGCCAAAAATGCTAAGACAAAGCTAAGAATGGCAAGTAAACTGATATAACCCAGTAAGGCACTGAAACCTATAATGGATCCAACTACACACTCATAAACAATCTTATCATTATGGTACTGCGTGTTTTTATGAGGTACTGGTGACGCACTCATAATCCATGCTGTGCAAATTACTACCTGAATGCACGTGAGAGCAAAAACTGTTGCTCTCTGCTGTACAGCACCAAACCACTTAAGAGTGGCTCCACTTCCTGGTTTAGAAGCCTTGAATACAGCTAGAACCACCATGGTTCTAACCAGGATGCAGGACACAGAAAGAACAAAGCTGATTCCAAATGCTGCGTGTCTCAATTGGCATGTCCACAATCTGGGTCGTCCAATAAACAGCAGGGAACACAGGAAGCACAATTTAAGTGAAACCAGTAACAAAAAGCTTAATTCTGAATTGTTAGCTCGTACAATGGGTGTGCCATGATGATAGGTGAAGATCCCTAAAACAACAGCACAGATAGATGTTCCCAGTAGTGAGGTCACTGCCAAGCAGATGCCCAGAGGTTCTTGATAGGAGAGGAACTCTGTTTTCTTAGGAACACATTGATCACGCTGAGGGTTGGACCAAAAATCTTCCGGACAACTAAAACACTCGAAGGAGTCTGACAAAAAAAGACAGTCACATAAAAAAAAAAAAAAAGAAAAAGATGCACTTAAGATTTTTTATATTTTATTTATAGCTAAGGTGACTTTTTTCCATCATGTAATTTTAGAGAAAATCAACTGCAAAACATCTTTTGATTGAAAAAGGCAAGGTTAGAAATTAAATGGGAAGCCTTCACAACTCAATTACATGCATTATTAATAAAGTACCTTAAGCCTCATTAAATACATTGTATCATCATATATTACATTATTTTAAGCCACCAAAACTACAACGTCATAAATTAATTTAAGGTTTTAAGAAACATTTATCAGTAATCCATGAAATGATACGAACCAGTTTCATTGCTGACCTTTCCTTGAGAGCACATGACACAAT
Organism: Orestias chungarensis; assembly: GCA_032876305.1. Lineage (NCBI taxonomy): Eukaryota > Metazoa > Chordata > Actinopteri > Cyprinodontiformes > Cyprinodontidae > Orestias > Orestias chungarensis. The sequence goes on along the minus strand of JAVLVB010000318.1, from coordinate 1,280,705 downwards.
AAAAGCAGCACAAAGGTTGTCCTTTACTCCTCACCATATGTGTACCTGGGGAGCAGCTGTCACTGCACACTGACCTTGGGGGCTAAAAAAGTGAAACATACATTTTTTTTATTGCATGTGTGCATTCTATGTAATGTTCATAAAAGAAAAAAAAAGTTCTTACTTTTCTCGATTCAAAGTTCCAAAACATTTTAACTTCATCAATTGTGAGTTCTTCCTCTCTGGACGCAGTCCTCTTAACCTCCCCCACACTTTGAACTCTAATTCTTCCATCTGGCTTCCAAATCCAGTTCATGATATCATATATTGGTAAAGCATCCCCATTTTCATCAAATGTGACTTGGTCACCAAATGGTGTGGTGAAGTTCACTTTTTCCAGGTAGTACATTAGCTATAAACAGAGATTTTTCAAAATAAACCTGAAAACACGTGTTACATTGTAACTAATTAAATTTAGAATTAAAAAAAAAGAAACTGTTTTATTTAATTGAAACACATACAAATATATCTATGGTTAATAAGTTATTTTAGTATTTATTTCTAACTTTAATAAAATATAAAAAAATATAAATAATTATTGTATTCATTTTAATTTTCATATTTCACTTTTTAGAGATAAAAATATATTACCAAAAAAGGAGATACACATTATTTAGAAATATATAACAATTGTATAAAAAATATAATCGACAGGAACCTATTACATTGTTAACCAAGCCTTTTGTCTATATCTTTTTCTGTTATATATCATGTTGTAAAAACGTTACCTCAAGAGCAACATAATGGCATTAATATTTCCAATCTTAAATAAAACTAGATATTTGTTTTTGACACACAAATCACAAGTTGACCTACAGAAGTTATGGAAATTTAGGTTGGCGTGAAGTGTGAAAACATTAAGTATATCTTCATTGATTGATTTGAAACGGTTTAGAACATTTTTCAATTTTTTGTAATTGCAGTATTAGTGTTTTAGGCCAAAGCTAAAGGTAGCTTTTAAAATGATAGCATACCTGCCAGAGCTCTAATGTTTGCAAAGAGGCACAGCTGTTCCCATTGAAAGGCCCTTTTCCAGGAACACAGCTCAGCATGTCATTCAGTGCATGTGCAAGTGCATACACTGCTTTGTAAATATTATACTCAGGCCTGATTTCTGACACGTTCAATAGGTCAGTATTTACTCGGTTTAGGTCTTCTTGTCCAGTGCATTGCATTCTAGTATCTACTACCGAACCTGCTGGAGGTGATGGAAACTTGCACTGAAATGTGTGCTCCCAAAACAGTTTCACCTGAAATAAATGTAAAGATTTTAAAAATTGCACAAAAACACACCTTTATATTTTATATATGCAGTTTGTCACAGCCTTACACACCATGCTATTGTCAGAAATATTGTTGTTGTACTGCCCAGGATGAATTCTTAAAAGGAAGTCTCTGAGTCCTGGTATTTCCCCTCGACGGACAGCAATGCCCAGAGTTCCACCAAGAAATGGTGTGTAAGCAGAGGTGTGGAGTCCCTCAAGCAGAGTCCAAGCCTCGCTTGCAATCCACTGCAGGCCTATCACATTCTGCTTAACCACCTAAGCATCACATAACAATGTTTTTTAGTAAGTCTAATTTGTGCATCTGGAATATTTATCACTGTTAGTCATGTTTACTGCAGTAAAAATACAAAATACTATTTAGATCTAAGATTTTTGTAAAAAAATCCATTTCTGTGTTTATATATATATATATATATATATATATCTTGTTACTGCTTTAATACATGTCACTGACTTTAAAATTTGAAATTTTAGCAGCATATATATATGTATATATATATATATATATATATATATATATATATATATATATATATATATATGTATATACATATAGCTTTTGATGATTATAATTTCATTTTTTTCCCAACCTGTTCCATGAGTTGGATCATGTGCATCTGATGTGCAAACACAATCACTACTCGTGCTGTGGATTTTGTCATAACATCAACAATCCTTTTATATTCTGTTGGATTGTTTCCCCAGGGTAAAATCTCTGTGTATGCCAGACAGCCGCCACCCGTTTGAGTCAGATGAGCTTGAAATGATCTTGAAACATGAAGGCCATAATCATCGTCACTGACCAGGAGACCTGCCCAAGTCCAGCCAAAGTGTTTTAGAATCTGAATCATAGCACGGACCTGATGAAAACAGAGTGAAAGTATAGAAAGCTTTATTTTAATGCCTAATTGCAGTAATTATTTGAGTATTCATCTGCTGCATATATATGGAGATACACCCTGCCAACTTTGTAAAAGGTTCACCTGGAAAGCGTCACTTGGGATTGTTCTAAAGAAAGATGGATAACGCTGCCGATCACTCAGGCAAGAACATGTGGCAAAATAACTCACCTATAGGGAAAAAAAATACATGCACATGCAAAGGTGCACATTTTGCATATGTTATGGGACATCCTCTTTATTCTTCCAACTGATTCTTTTTCAGTTACATTAGGAACTTACCATAGGCAGTTTGAATAAACCTAAAACATTTGAGGCAGCAATAGAAAAAGTAGAAAAAGGATCACCAACAATTCCCACAACTGGAGGGGTTCCTGAACAGATATCTTCAATCAAAAACTGATTGTCTTGCCCGCTGGCCATTGACAAAGCAGCACTGAACCCAATGCTAAGAGTGGCACAGTTGTCGTAAAGGCTGTATCCCAGAGTTACATTTGGTAGCAAACTCGAGTTCTCATTAATTTCCTCAACAGCAAAGGCCATAGTCATAGCATGCCTGAAGCCTAGAGTGTCAAAGCTAAATAAAAGAAACACTTCATTATTCCTGATTCTTATTTAGAACAATATGTATTGTTATATACAACATTTCTGAGTAGCAACAGAATACTCACCCTTGGCAGCTTGGTTGTTGTGGAGCTGAGGTGAATGTTTGCTCAGGAAAGACAGAACTGTATTGTACCTCAAACAGCCCTCCCAGGATTACATCACCAGGCTTGTGCAAACCATTAAAATAAAACCTTCTCAGTAATTTACAGGGTGAAGAAAGAAATGATGACTCAGAAATAAAAAAGGAAGAATAAATTATAAACTGATAGACATTCATTAGAAAATATTTGACAAATAGGGCCACCATAACTACACTTCAACCAACTAGCCCACAAGACTGGTAACAAATTTTATATACAGGACTACTGCAGCCTTTTCCACTCTCATTGTAAGTATTTACGCAACCCATCAGAGCATTATTTTGCCCTCATGGGTGGGTTAAGGGTAATATGCGCTCTATTTTTGAATCGATTCAAAAGAGTAATAAACCAGTAGAAGTATACTTTTAATACTTTAAAATCAAACAAAAGTCCAAACTTTCATAACTGTCTGGTATTTCACAATTTTAAGCTTTATAAACTGGTGTGCTCTCTGCAATTTGTTTGTAACATAAAAAAACAGTCAATTTGAAATGGTTTATAGTTTATTTACAACTTTAGCAATACAGTCAACATATGAGCTGTGTTCCAATCATTTATTGGAACCACTGATAATCGCTTTCTTTCGTTATTAGATATTCTTCATTATCTATATGATTTTATTTGCATATGCAGCCTTTATAGATGGAGAGGGGGCATATATGACAAAGATTGTTGCAACCATAACTAAGATTGTTGCAAAATCTGCCAAAAACAAACATTATTTAATTGCTTACTGAATCCTCACCAACCACCACCTTAAAAAACAATCTTTCGAAAATTAACTCATAATCACTAAAGATAATATGGTGTGTTAAATTTTTTGGGTTATTGACTTGTAATTTTAATATTTTGCAGCTCCACGACCCATAATGGATTTCTTGGTGTTTTTTTCTGGTCTCAGCAAGATTACATAACATTTAGGTCCAAACAGTGCCATTAAAAGACCAAAGCTTGAAGCCAGGATGGCAAACACCTCCACAGCATCTGCATATTTGCCAGGAGAATTGATATATGCAGGTACAAAGGCCACCCACACGACACAAAAGATTACCATACTAAAGGTAATGAGTTTTGCCTCATTGAAATTGTCTGGCAGATTCCTTCCGAGAAATGCTAAAAGGAAGCTGATAATTGCCAGTAAGCCAATATACCCTAATAACACCGCAAACCCAATTGTCGACCCAACTACACACTCATAAATGATCTTGTCATTGTGGTACTGAATGTTTTTATGAGGCACTGGTGAGGCACTCACAATCCACACTGTGCAAATTGCTGCTTGAATGCATGTGAGAGCAAAAACTGTTCCTCTTTGTTGTACTGCACCAAACCATTTTAGATGGACAGCACCTCCTGGTTTGGAGGCTTTGAATACAGCCAGAACCACCACGGTTTTAACCAGGATACATGAGACACAAAGCACAAAGCTGATTCCAAATGCTGCGTGTCTCAATTGGCATGTCCACAATCTTGGCCGTCCAATGAACAGCAGTGAACACAGGAAGCACAATTTAAGTGATAATAAAATTAGAAAGCTCAGCTCTGAATTGTTTGCGCGTACCATGGGTGTGCTGCGGTGATAGGTGAAGATTCCCAAAACAACGGTACAGATGCATGTTCCCAGCAATGAAGCTGTTGTCAAGCAGACACCCAAAGGTTCATGGTAGGAGAGAAACTCTGTTGTCTTAAGAATGCAGTGATCACGCTTGGGGCTTGACCAGAAGTCTTCTGGGCAACTAAAGCACTCCACAAGGTCTGACAAAAAATAAACAAAACAAAAAAACAAAAACAACAAATAGCATTAGGCAAGTGATCAGAATTTGGAATGTTATGTTTGACTCATGGAGAGAAAATATGAAATACGATAACTCTGCCATCAAAAGCTGAAGGTATTCCAAACAATTTTTGGAATTTAATGTTTAGACAAAATATGAACCAAGCTAACTAAGAAAATAATATGAGCATCCAAAACTATATACATAAAGTGGTCATGGGTTTTGTTGTCTCTTATACTGCATTGGAAGAAAATTTGTTTTGTTTGGTCTAATTCAGCTTTAGATATTAAAAAAGTAACGTGTATGTTTTGTGTATTTTGTGTATATTAACTTCTCATTTAAGGTGTATGTCAACTAGAAAGGGATCATTCACATATACAGATGTAATTTTTGTCATTAAACCAACTTGTTTTGTTGCTAATCTTTCCTTCTGAACAAGGAACACAATCGAAACAGCATACAGGTTGCCCCTTCTTTCTCGCCATGCGAGTCCCAGGATTACAGGTCTCACTGCACACTGACTTTGGTGGCTGCAGACACAGACAGCATTTAATTAAATTTCTTCTTATATTTCTGACTTTTATGTAAAAAATTTAATAAAATAAATAGCTGTAACCTGGTTGTTGTTAAAGTTCCAAAATATTTTGTCTTCATTAAGAATGAGTTCTTCATTGCCAGGAGGTGTCTTTTTAACTACCCCTACATTCAGAACTTGAATTCCACCATCAGGGAGCCACACCCAGTTCATGATGTCATATATTGGCAAAGCATCCCCATTCTCATCAAACGACACTTGATCACCAAATGGAGTGGTAAAATTTACCTTTTCCAAATAATGCATAAGCTGCAAATTTTAAGCAGATCAATAATGTGACAAGGAAGTTTGTGGCAAGGGTTCATATTTGTTTCTAAATTCAGACTAACAAATGTTGAAATGTGGGACCCATTATGTAGAATTACAGCTGTTTGATTTAAGCAATCATAAGTGTTATTCAGTTTCAGTCTGAATTCTAATAGTAGATGAATTGACAAAAATAGTAATGTTGAAAATTCATATCCCACCTGCCAAGCCTGTAGTTTTTGCAGAGTGGATCTGAAAGGCCCACCATTTGACTTAAAACGAAGCATGTCTTCAAGAGCATGTGCCAAAGCATATACAGCCTTGTAAATATTATATTCAGGCCTTAGGTTAGAAACATCAAGAAACTCGGTCTGCACAGTTTCCAAATCTTCTTCACCAGAACACAGTACTCCCCCAGTTTCTAGCCAGTCTACTGGAGCAGGAGCAAATCTACACTGAAACGTGTGTTCCCAAAACTGCCTTATCTGGAAAACACACACACACACACACACACACATATATATATATATATATATTTTAGAAAATAAACATTTTAAACAAAAAAAAACATCACTGTAATTATAAATCAAATGTAATGTCTAGTCTTACCATAGTGTTTCCATTGTTACTGTTATTCCCAGGCTGAGAACTTAACAGAAAGTTTCTGAGGCCGAAGATTTCTCCTCGACGGATTGCAATGCCAAGAGTTCCACCAAGGTACGGCAATAGATTGGGTGTTTGCAGCACAGCTGCTGATGCCCAGGCTTCACTCGCTATCCACTGCAGACCTGTTACATTCTGCCTTACAACCTGTAAATTGTATTTTATTTAACAGATGCAATTAAACTGCGCCTTTTATGTCTTATGCAATGATAAGTATAAGATACCTCCTCCATCAGCTGAATCATATTGATCTGATGTGCAAATACGATAACTACACGAGCTGTGGATTTTTTCATCTGTTCCACAATTCTTTGTAGTTCAGATGGATTTTGTCCCCAAGGTAAAATCTCAGAGTATGCAAGACATCCTAATCCAGATTGTGTCAGCTCAAATTGAAAGGACTGGGCAACATGGAGCCCATAATCATCATCACTGACCAGCAGACCAGCCCATGTCCAACCAAAGCGTTTTAAAATCTGAATCATTGCTTGAACCTAAGTGGACACACTGTGTAGAACGTTAATGCTCTCCTTTCTTGATAAAATCACAACTGAATTACACTCATTAGACATAATTAACAGAATCCATGCAAAATATTAAAATGCAATATGATCTATTTTGCCTCTCTTTGATAAAACAGAGTCTGACCTGAAAAGAATCACTAGGGATTGTCCTAAAAAAGGACGGAAACCTCTGCCGATCTCTTAGGCAAGAACACGTGGCAAAGTAACTCACCTAAAAGAAACAAACAGGTAGAATTTTGTATTAGTTAGAAAACGTCAAACAAAGATGTGTTGTATGTTCCATTCATCAACCAAGCAGAAGTGAAGAAAAGAAAACTTACAATGGGTAGTCTGTATAAACCTAAAACATCGGATGTAGCAATAGTAAAAGTTGAAAAAGAATCACCAACGATCCCCAGGACTGGAGGGCCCCCAAGACAGTCCTCCTGACTTAGAAACTGTTCCTCCTGACCACTGGCCAGTGCCAATGCAGCACTAAATCCAATTACTAATGTGGCACAATTGTCATAGAGACTATATCCCAAAGTCACATTTGGAAGAAGGTTTGGATTTTTATTAATTTCCTCTATTGCAAAGGCCATGGTCATGGCATGTCTGAACCCTGGAGGGTCAAAGCTTATACATAAAATGCTACATTAATACACTACCGAGTACAACAACACGCAAACAGGCCGTAGTAAGTGTGATACTTACCCTAGACAAATGTGCTCATTTGGCTCTGAGGTGAATGTTAACTCCGGGAAAGCGGAAGTGTAGTGTACTTCAAAGAGTCCACCTAGAATCACATCACCAGATTTGTGCATGCCATTAAGATGAAAATTTCTTCTCAATTTGCAAGATAGTAAAATGGATGAAGAGTGTGAAAAATCGAAGGCATAGAACAACATGAATAGAACAAACAAAGTTTTTTGGAGACACTCATCCATATTTATTTCTACTCCTTACGCCACTGTTTCTTATTTCCTTGAACATACATTTTATATGGATTGTCTGTTCCCTTGACAGTTTTCATCATAAAAGAAGGAGGGCCATTATAACAATAATTGAATGTTCAATTTTTCAGGATTTAAAATTTTGACTAAGCAAATGTACATTTTTAATGTTCTTACAACTCCGTATTCTTGAACAGCATACTTGATGGTATGAATAAAAAACAACACAAACAGGGGGTAATATGCAATAGCTTCCAATATAACTGAAAAGTTCCTTTCTGAGTAACTTAAATTACAAAGTGTAACACATTCTATGGGTTAATTACCGACGACTTAAGTTTTCAAAGTCTTTGTTGTTGTTAATTACGTTTTTGGTAACATCCAATGAAAATATCCCATCTAGGGATAGAAAATATTACATCAGGCCAACAAACGGAATAATTTTAACACAGAAAGTATGGGCTTTATAAAAGCTATGTTTATTACCTGCTTAAAATTTAGTTTTTTTATATTCTAATCAACTTTTAAACATTGGAAAATCTCAGGATAGGTAAAATTATTTCTAGTTAATAAGTAAAGCCAAACCCAGAGTGCAGATTTTTCTCTAAACTGAATGTTAGTTTACCTTGAATGCCAACACTGGTCCTTAAACAAAGCAAACGTGCCTTTTTTGACCTTAATATGATTTTGATGAAATAACAAATAACATTTTTGAAAAGCTTTGTTGATTAATCGACTCATCCAGTTTTGAAACAAAGATTATCAAACTAAGAAATAAATCTTTACCTACTGTCTTCGTTTGTAACCATTCGTAGTGTTTGACTACAAATTCATGTTCTAATTTTTCATGTTCTAATTTTAAGTGATGATACTGTGTAAAAATTCCAGCATATCAGAGTTTCTGGAGTACTGAGACCAGCACTAACAACCAGACCATTTTCAAAGATTATTAGAACGTTCATTCCCATTCTAATGAAAACCTGTCAAAGGGGTTGGTTTCATCATTTTATAAAATAAAAAAAAAAACTAAATTACTCATACAGCTTATGTTTTATAGTTGAATATGGTCTTTGCATAGTTTGCTTTATAAGAATATAGACATACTACATAAACATAACAATTCAAAATAGTCAGTTATAAGTTTAGGTTGTGTGAAATTTAAGTTTAATAGTCACTCTGAATTATGTTTTATGGACAAGGTATTTTATGGCCCAAGGTAAGTATGGACCCAGACCAAAACCGTATTGTATGTGATCCAACTATCCAACTAGGCCTGAAATAGTAATTTTAATGTGGCAGAAAGAAATATGTATCGCTCAAATTTACTTACTACAAATTACTCAACATTGAACTGACATGAAAAGTATGGTTAATAATATTTTAAGTGACAGAAAATGTCATATTTCAATGGATATTATCCCTGAAAGATGGCTTGGTTTCAATAGGCTTTTGCATTATACTTAATGTCCACCAGATGGCAGCATTGAAGTTAATTTGTGCACTAGTGTTGGCATACTTGACTGATTTAAATGATGCTTTGTGTGATTTTAATCAGATACAAACTAATGTCATTAAATGTTTGGACTTATTAGATAAATAATATTATTTATAATGCATAAACAGGGTTTGTTGATTTAAACATATTCATTTTAACTTACCCGTATGCTATCGCTCAATCCACTGTTTAAAAAATACCCCCTATTACATAATCTGATATGATTTTCTTTAGCAAAATGTTGTAAGCATGGTTTTGCTGTGTTGAAAACTGAAATAAAACAAACATGTGTATAGCTGTTGGGAAGAAGGATTATGAAAAATAAAGACAGTCATGCACAAGACTTAAACTGTAAAGTCATAGACGGTGTAGAGAAACCAAAGACCACTGGGTGATTACTTCTTCTCTCTGGAGAAGGATAATGTGTCATTAGTCAGCTATAAAAACAGTCTATGCACACTTAAACTCATATTCAGACGCTCAAAGAATGAAGATCTTACTGCTGCTTGTGAGCCTGACATTTTCTCTGGGCCTGTCTGAGGGTGGATCAGATGGGGTTAGAGCTGTGTCTTCACCTATAAAATGTGGCCTGCAGGGTTCAGATCGTCAGCCTGCATTTATGATGAGAGGGGATTTCATCATTGGTGGTGCTTTTTCAATTCACTACAAGGAGTTCATAATGACTCACAACTACACCTCTGTGCCTGAACCACCTAGATGCGCAAGGGGGTTAGTGAAAAGGAGAAATGTTGGGGCAAAAATGAAGGGAATGTTAAATTGTGGCAGAACAATTATGTATTTAGTACAATGTATTTTATCGTTGTAAAGTTATTTTGTCTGCAGTATAGCAAAAGGATTTAAATATCTTTTTTAACACTTAATCTAGTTTAATGAATTAAGTTTTGTAATCTTTTCACACAGTATAATATAATTCTATCTGTTTTCTGGTTATGGACTTTTTTAGCTATTAGGTTTTGACATTTTATTTAGGTAGCCAGCAATTATAATTGCTCGTTAAACTCTTATGCTTTTTATATAAAACATTTAGTTTGCTTGCTTAACTGGTAATATGTTATATCTAATTGTGTCACATTGTAATGTAATACAAATATTCTAAATGACTTTATTCAGCATCAACAGTCGAGAACTGCGCTTCTCTCGAACAATGATCTTCGCAATCAACGAGATTAACAACAGCACAAATCTTCTGCCAGGAGTAAAACTTGGTTATCAGATCCATGATTCATGTGCCGCTGTAACCATGGCTATCCATACAGCATTTCAGCTATTAAACGGGGAAGACTCTGTGTTTCAGACAAGTGATAATTGTTCTTCGTCTGGTACAACAATAGCTGTTGTTGGCGAGTCTGGTTCGACCCCATCCATTAGCATGTCCCGAATTTTTGGGCCCTTCAACATACCGCTGGTAAGGAGTCAGTATAAATTGCGGTAACTTTAGATTGAGATCTTTAAAAATGTTTTAATAGTATTTTTTTTTATGCTATAGGTGAGCCACTTTGCCACTTGTGCCTGACTGTCAGATAAAGAGCAGTACCCAACATTTTTCAGGACAATTCCAAGTGACCAATTTCAAGCAGACGCACTGGTTAAGCTGGTGAAGCACTTTGGCTGGACATGGATAGGTGCCATCCACTCAGATTCAGATTATGGAAATAATGGCATCGCCTCTTTTCTTAAAGTAGCACTCAGAGAAGGAATATGTGTGGAGTACAAGAAATCCTTTTATCGGACTGACCCACCCAGTAAGATTCAAGAAGTAGCTAACGCCATCCGCAGGTCTCTGCATTCTTTCATACCATTCTCGAGTGTTTTCTTTTTGTTTTTTGTCTGATTTTACAGCTAATAGAAAAAAAGAACAAAAAGTTAAATAATTTTTGAGAATTATTTCCTCAAATAAAACATTACATATGAGTGGAAGAGGTGATAAATATTCTAAAATCTATGTTTTTATTCAGGTCAACAGCTATGGTTGTGGTGGCATTTACAGCTGCTGGTGATATGAAAGTCCTGTTGGAGGAGCTGGCCCTGGACCCTCCACCGCCTCGTCAATGGATCGGAAGTGAGGCCTGGGTTACTGACCCACTCTTGATGAGCTTCAGTTTCTGTGCAGGGGCCATTGGAGTTGCCATTCAGCAATCCGTCATCCCAGGCCTGAGGAACTTCCTCCTGGATCTTTCTTCCTCTGAAGTGGCTGCCTCCCCAATCCTTACTGAATTCTGGGAAGATACATTCAGCTGCAGCTTGACCAATAGTGAGAAATCTGTCATTATCCGTAAATATACATATGTTTGTCTATACCTAAAATTAAAACAAAACAAGTAATATTTTACTTTAATATTGTACTTAATAAGTCCTTAAATAAACAATCAGAAAAATAAATTTAAACATGATTTGAGTTATCATTCAGTTTCCTTACAACATTTATTTGCTGGATTGTAAGATTTTATTTCAGGGTACTAAAATGACCACATATATACTGAACTGTAGGAGTTTTCCTAAAATTATTTACAATTTGTTGCACTCAAAATCTCGGTTAATATTTTAGATTTTTTACATTAAAGGGTAAAAATTGTCCACATACCTAAAAAAATATCTTGAGTTGTTAGTTTAGAATTGTACTACTCGGAAAGATTAGGTTTACAAAAACATTAAACCTTCTTGATGATAACTATGGTTTGAACTATAGCTAAATTTGTAGGTACAACTGTGAAGAGCAAACTCTGTGATGGAAGTGAAGACTTGAAAACACTAAATAATCTTTATACTGAAACTTCTAAATTCAGAATTACAAACATGGTGTACAAGGCTGTTTATGCAATAGCACACGCCATTCACAATGCAGTGTGTTGGGAAAAAGATTCAACCGTTCAATGTGACAAACACATCAGACTGGAGCCCAAACAGGTCAGTTTAAAAAAAAAAAATAGAGACCAACAATTTTTGATTTACTGTAAAAAAAAAAAAATACTGTACTGTTGATATTAATCCGAGTTAACGTATTTGGATTTTTCTATCTCAGATTTTGACTCAATTAAAGAAAATCAACCTTTCTCAAAACGGTTATAATAAATCATTTAATGCCAAAGGGGATCCTTTGGCTTTTTATGAACTTGTCAACTGGCAGAAAAGTGAGAGTGGAGTTAATGAGCTGGTAACAGTGGGAGACTATGATGCATCGCAGCTCAAAGGGCAGGAGTTTCATATCTACAAGAATTTTACCTGGGTGGAAGGAAGCTTGCAAGTAATAATTTAAAGGAACACTGTTTAACAGATAAACAGTTGTAAAAGATGCAGTTTTGTGATTTGGGTTCATATCTGTATCCTAGGACAGGCCCTTCTGATATTATTTTTTGGTATGCATCTCTGTTTCAGGTACCAGTATCCGTGTGCTCTGAAAGTTGCCCTGCAGGAACTCATAAAGTTTTGCAGAAAGGAAAACCGATCTGTTGCTACGATTGTGTTCCATGTCCTGAAGGAGAGATCAGTAACTTAACAGGTACCATTTAAAAAAAAATTGTATTTTTATGAACATCACAATATTTGTTTGTGCTAAAACCTGTTTTATTTCTTTTGTCATAGATGCTCTTGATTGTATTCCATGTCCCAGTGAATTCTGGAGTAATTATGAAAACACTGTTTGTTTCCCCAAACCTGTGGAGTTTCTTTCCTTTGATGAAACACTGGGAATTATTTTGGAAGTATTTTCCGCCAGTGGGACCTGTCTGGTCATCATTACAGCGGTGATATTGTTTCGTCACAGAAAAACTCCCATTGTGAGAGCAAATAACTCAGAGCTGAGCTTCCTGCTGCTCTTCTCTTTGACTCTGTGTTTCTTCTGCTCAATAACTTTTATCGGTGCACCGTCTGAGTGGTCCTGCATGCTGCGGCATACAGCATTTGGCATCACCTTTGTTCTCTGTATATCTTGTGTTCTTGGTAAAACTATAGTGGTTTTAACTGCCTTTAAAGCTACACTTCCAGGTAATAATGTCATAAAGTGGTTTGGTCCTTTACAACAAAGAATGACTGTAAT